>JAOBRD020271299.1:0-23244 GCA_027575215.2 Hydrozoanthus sils | reverse complement strand
AACCTACTACCCATACAGAAAACCCAACAACGAGACTCTATACATCCACACCAGTTCTAACCATCCTCCCTTTCTCCTCTGCTTCACCTGACACTGGTAGGTAGGAATTTTGTTTTTGCTGAATTATTATACTGTTGTATATGTTTTATAGTCGTTTGCAGTATAATATCCTTTATTTTTACAGGAGGTTATTATTCTTCTGATCTTCATTATGGAATACATTGTTCGGATGTGGTCAGCTGGTTGCCGAAGCTGTTATGTTGGCTGGAAGGGAAGATTAAAATTTGCATTGAAACCATTTACCATAGTAGGTGAGTGCATAGAATCAATTTGACTCTAAGAAGCTATTTGCCAGTTGGCCTATATATGGCCTGTTGTTTCATATATGTTTTGAGTAAAGATGTTAACCATAGCTATAGACTATCTTTGAGTAGTTTGCATTGACTGATTTTATGAATCATGTCTTTGTTTATTTTAGCATGTTTTTTATGATTGTAACCACTATTTTTTGTTTCAGACTTAGCAGTAATTATAGCATCAGTTGTGGTACTTTCATTGGCATGGCCAGACATGGTGCATCAGCATGCAATCAGGTAATGGTGCTCTTTGTTTACTAATTTTCCCCAGTATAGGTAGTTGGCAGTGCAGTGGGTGAGTGGTTAGAATTTTTGACTCGTTTTTATAATTACCATGGGTTGCAAGTTTAAGCCCCAGTCAGACCAAAGTGTTGTTTCCTTGAGCAAGACACAAGACTTGTTCCAGTCGACTCAGCTATATAAATGAGTACCAGTTTCTGCATGGGAGGGGAAGGGGGGGGGGGGCGCTAACATGCAATAGAGGTGTCCTGTCCAGTGGAAGTCAATGACTCTCATCTGCTTAAAACTATGGAAATCTGAGATAAGTGCTAGAATAATCGGCCACTTGCATTGGCTTGACAAAGGATTTAGATAGTGGGACTAGGACTATGGGAGATACAGGTACCACAGAATGGGAAATTATCTAATAGGTCATTTCTGAACTAAAAACTCATTTTCCATACATTTGCTTTAATTTTAGCAGTTAGCTATAGTCCCAACCAGGATGTTTTGTATATGTGCAGTAGAGCATTTTTTTTTCAGAATTGGCCTATTTCATGACTGGACTAACCATAGGGAGGGGTGATGTTTTCAACATGGATTCCTATGTGTTTGAAATGGTTGGGTGACAAGATTAATCTTCTAAAAACTTTGGAGGGAAGGACTTTAAGCAAAATGGTAACAGGGCTAGTTGAGACAACTTTAGACTCTTTTAGAAATTATTTTCTAAATTAGGTTCAAACTGTGAATACTGAATAATTTTATTCAGATATAGCTTTTTCCCCAAATTTTTGAACCAACATCTTGCCATGAAGTAAACCAGATCACACCACTAAATTGAAATCCTGGTCATTTGGTTTAGCCAACAATCTGCAGGGACTAACAAGTCTAAGGTTGTCTAAGACTGAAGTATAAAACAGGAATTTGAAAATATTCAAACTTTTGAACTTCAAAATAAATCTACAAGCACATTGAGGATAATGCTTTTTCAAATAATTGGTCAACAAAAATTGGGCCTTTGTTGCTTGCGAGGGGGGGGGACCCCTTGCATCCCCTCTCCCTACGGGCCTGTTCCCCTAACCCTAAGTACAAAATTTTGGGATCGTCTAGGGTGACAAGCTACTAGAAATTAATTTCACTTAATGGGTGGAAACTTTGCAAGAATGAAGGTGGACATGTGACACTTCCTTGGAGAAAGTTGCCAACCAAATCGTGTTGAGAGCAAGAACCAGGGTCAAACAATAAAGTTTCACAGCAAATTAGAACTGAAATGTTTTTTGACTTTCTCGTAATGGTCTAAACCAAGCCCATACTCCTTATTAAAAGCAATGATAATGATTTATTATAATGATGAAAATTGATATTGGTTTAAATTTAATAATAATGATGATGCTAATGATTGATGATAATTAAACTGATGATAGTGGTTGATGTTAGATGATAACGCTAATGAATGGTAGTGATAAAGATAATTTAATGGAAGTGAATAGTGGCGATGAGTGATGATGGTTATGTTTTAATGAATGTTAATGATGACAGTGATTTTGGTTGACAGTGGTGGTGATAATGATAATCGTTAATAATAGTCAGTGATAATGACTGGTAATGACAATGGTTGATAAATTAATGATGATGATTGTGGTTAATAATGAATAATGTTACATTATGATAACAATTAATGATAAACGATAATATTGATAAATTTTAGGGTAATAATAGTTGGATCTGGTAAGACCATTGCGAGGTTCTCTGTAAAAGCTCAAAGGGGTTCTTGGGGTTGCAAGAAAATCCCAAACTCCTTTCATCTCTTAAAAGGGTGATAAAGTGCTCAATAATTTGAAAAAAACTCTCTGTACTTGGAAATCCAAATCACACCTGCACTTGCACTTGCATGATGTTAATGCATGAATTTAACCTATTGCATGAACAGATTAATCTAATGCAGCTTGTATTTAAATGCTATTAATAGCTTTTATGCAAGGTTCACGAAAGTTCTTCGACATTATTTGCAGTGTGTGTGTAATTTTTTTGTTCAATCAATCACTGAGTCTTAATAACAAATCACTCAACCAATTCGGTCTAACTTCCCATTAGTTATTGTAGTTTAGTGGATCAGAGCATCTGTACGGTAATCAGAAGGTAATCAGGATTCAGTGGCTCGTAATTTTTTTTCTGTTTAAAAAAAACTTGCATCAGATATATCTATTCGGTTGTTCATCACTCGAAAAAGGTGATTACCTTTTCGTACGAACATACCAAGCCTAGATGGTGGCAAGACATTTGTCCATGTGCCATCTACAAGAACCAATCAAGAGACATTGCTGAGTTCCCGTAACTAATTTGGCCAGAGCATTCGAGCCCTATTCATAAGGCTGTGCGCTCAATACATTTATTATATGGGCAATAGTACGCGCGCTGTGATTGGCTGTTGAGCCTGTACAAGATTTTCTTGTAATGACGATCGTAAATTTTTATAATACGCGCATTCTGACTGGTGTGTTTACTTTTTGAGGTGTGACTCTTAATACTGGTTTTCAAACAGTGATTTTCCAAACCCGTTTTTGTGTTTAAAAAACCCCCTCAACTTCAACTTAACTGGCCAGAAGTTTTGGAACTCAATGCATCCATAACTAAATTGTTGCTGGATGCAGCAAAGCCCGGATTTGTGGAACCCAATAGACCCCAACCTAAGTGATTCCGGAAAAGCCTGGATTCTTGAGATGTTTTGTTAATCATGAAGCCCTAAAGTCGAGTGACTTAGCTTCATAGATGTAAAAGACTGTGATACCTTTGTGTAATGGCTTTATACTCAAGAACAAAAAGGGTATTGGCCAAGAAACGAGACGGCTGATTCTATGAAAGGCCACTAGAAAACAAATATTCTAGTTTAACAAATATGTACATCACTGCCGTAAATGTTAGTGTTAATGTAGCTATTTAAAGTAACTGTAAATTATTCCATTCATTTTAACTCTTTTGCTGTCGTTCCCTATTTCTAAATCATCCGAGGTTTTCCTAATCTAACCTGTCAGTGTTGATTTGGAAATCCAGGAATGTATCAGTGTTGAGGTTAGTAGCAAACAGAGAAGTTAACTATTCTTTCCCTGTCTCATAGCGATCCGGGCTGTTTGCTCTACATACAAGACCAGCCTTATATTTATCTGTAAGTTTATGGTGTTGATGAGATCGTCATAGAAACTATTTGCTCAGAAATGGAAGCTATGTTGCCTTGCAGTTGACAGAACCTTAAAACTATCCCTTTACGAAATCAGTCTTCCATTTTTATTTCGGTTAGGTAGTTAGTACTCTAAGGTGCCAAATAAACGGGGAGTCAAAATTAACAGAGGGTGAGAAACTTCTGAAAAATTTTATTACCGGAGGAGTTCAAAAAACGGGGGGATGAGAAATTTCTGAAAAGTTTGAAACAAGACAACAGAGACCAGTAAAAATATTGATAAATTTCTTGAAATCTAAACTCTAGATTCTTGTTGCCAGTTCTGTAATCCAAACAAAACAGGGAATCGAACACCAGACTTGACACTGATCAGTAAAATTTATATCTTGAAATTTTTACCAATTGATAATCGTACCAGAACTTAAAAATTAATAAACGAGGGAGTGATGGGTTCCTAATAAGGGACCCATAAGGGGGTGGAGTAAAAAATGTCCCGGGACGTTTGATTGGCACCTGAGAATACGCGGCCATTTGAGCTAGAGACTCATAGTTCAACAATTGCTAACGACAAAGTCTGTTTTGACTTTTCTCTGTCAGTGTAGCACAAACTCTGACAGAGGGAGTGCTAAGAGGTTCACTGCTGGTTTCAATTGATAACAGTTCTGGAGTCGATGAAAGTACCGGCGTTGAACAAAGGTTGCCTTTACTTTTCCTCTGGTCAGTTTAGCTTTAACTTTGAGTACCTGTAAAACGTATCGTCGGCTTTCATTGGTATCATTTGTTGGAGCTGATGGAACTACTGATGTTGAACAAAACTAGGTCGCCTCTTTGTTGTCTTCTGGTCTGTATAGCTTTAAAGGGGTGAAGGGCGTGTGATCAGCTTTCATTAAAACTTTGACTCTCAAAAACAATTGAATATAAAGTATAGGCAATGGTTACTAGAATAAGAAATCTCTGGTGCATTCTTGCATGTGATGTCATGTTGCATTAAGCTTTTTTGGCTTTGGCTTGAATCCTGCACCCAAATCAAACTTTGTGTCTATACATCTTTACCTATAATTTATCTACGCTTGTGAAGTGTTTAGCAAATGGCCATATTTGCTTCTGCTCTCTTAAGTAATGCGTTTCGTGTGACTGTTGTAGTAAAGGGATTTTTTTTTGCTTTTGTTTTTTATACGTTTTGAGAAGCATCTGTAACGCTTAGCTGTATAGACAACACACTGAGTACTGTTTTTTTCAAACCTTTCAGCATATTAATCAAAGAACATTCTCATGACCTGACGTTAACGCATTAAACACTGGTTTCAAAGTTTCAAAGCCAGGCTTGTGTCTATTTTAATTGCATTGTTTTAGCATACATTAATGATCGAGAATACTAACTAGTAAGTCCATAACGTCATAACACACCCAGAGATTCTTAAACCAACATAAGAATGAATGTTTCAGTTATCAAGGAAAACCGAATCGAATACGAAGTGAAATAGTTTCTATGTTTTTAACTTGAACAAATCCTCCACTGTTCAGCGTTCTTGGTCTCAAGTAAATCTTTTGTAAAGTCTGTGTCAACATCATCGATTTGAATTTGATAGTTCTGTGCATATATCCAACGTCAAACAATTTGTGTTGATTATTTCCACAGTTTGAATTTCCCGCTCGCCGCCATTTTGAAATCTGACGTCCACTCTCGATGATAACCGAAACACGTCACATTTAAAAATAGCTGCGCTCGGAAAATTTGAGCTGTTGATATAACACAAACTTAACAAAGTTTCAATTGAGACGAAGATCGTCGTACAGCCTTTAAACCAAGATACATCTGTTGTCTTTTAAATTAGTTTCATCATTATAACCGTTGCCAAAAACAACCATTCTCTAGATGATGTTCTAAACAGATAATTACCATGACAGAATTGTTATATAAATAAAGAATAGGTTGCAAGAAATAAAAGCTTTATCAGTTCGTTTCTTTAATCCTATTTGAGGGATAGCGAATGGTAAATCCGTGATGCCGAGACGGCCTTTTTAAAATCTGAGCCCGAGATTTGGAAAATCAATGATTAATCTGAGACCGAGACGTTACAAAAGAAAAAATCGAGACCGAGACTTGAAATACTGAGACACCAAACAAATTTTAAGCAAAATAGAGATTTCGTGCTCTGCTAGAAATGTTGAGAATGCGAGCCATTTTGTGAGAAAATCGAAACTGCGAGACGGAGAAAAAGTAAAAAGTACGAGACCTGAAGACATGACGAAAAAAATGACAAGATTTCGAGAATAAACTTTAATAATTTGCCGAGAGTTTCGTTTTTGAAAGACCATTCGCTATGCTTTGTATATGTTATGCAAAGAGAAGTTAGGTGTTGATCAACTTGCTGGGACTGAAGGAGTTAAGCTAAAAAGCTAGAGTGGCCTTATTGCATAACTATTTAACTGAAAAAATAAATTAAATAACTAGCTATTACTTTTTTAAATATAAACCTATTAAATAAAATTTGGTAAACAAGTGAATAACGGGTGTTAGAAGCAAATTGGCTTTTCATCAAAGTGTATAAATCTTATGTAAAGAACTTGTGTCTAATTTAAACAATTACAGACATAAACTATATATATATGGATCTAAAACTGAAAACAACAAAACAGTTTTGGATTTTGGGATTGAAAATGATGTTATAATCTTTTTGTTTTAGACCACGGTTCTATCTTCCGTTCAGATGCCGACGAAGATAGAGATCCGTTGCTTAAGTTAGCTGCTATTAAAAATAGAGGATAGAAAGAGAACAAAGACGACAGAACAAGTTCAAAAGCCAGGACTAAGTTTGTAGTATTTCGCACTAGAAAAAGAAAGCTTGGTTTATGCTGAGTTCCGAGAATGACGTCACACTGACCCAGAACCTTCTTTCTGAACAGTACTTGGTCACTCCTCAGCCTTCGAAATTTTCAAAGTGGAGGAAATAGAATGCTCTGATTCAAAAATATAATTACCATCGTTTTTCTCCTCGTCAAAATGGACGAGTTTTGATTTTTGTGATATATACACTGTAAGTGTAGATGGCTTCAGTTCCGTAGGGTTTTAGTTTTACTGATCAGTCCCAAACACAAACGGTTTTAAAATTCTCCAAACTTGGGTTTAAGTTTTCGCTTTAAAGAACTTGGCTTTTCATATTCTTTTATTAATTCCCATTTTCTGATTACCAAATGGCTTATTTTCCTCGTTGAAAGCCAGTTTAAAATGGGAAAGACTTGGCTCGTATAGACCTCCAAAAGGGTCCTATAACTGACCAAAGGGCCCAATAATTGATCTTAAAAAGGGCCCAACAATTGATGTTGAAAAGGTCCTATAATTGACCTTGAAATATATAGATTCTATGATGCTGCTAAAATTCCTCAAATTTAGAAGTAAAAATAATTCGATTAAATTTAGAAATATCAACTATTTTTGTTTACGAAAAGTCGCCAAACGCGTTAAAAAAATTCCTGAAAAATCGTTATTTCCCGTGAGTTCAGGGTTGTAGTTATAAATTGGTATGCAAATTTCTTCAAGACAATTTGATTTTTACTCTTATAAGTTACAAGAAACATTTTCGTTGATGATGGATCTGATATAGAAAATCCAGTTTAAATTTCTTGCAAGCAAAACCTCTTAAGCATTTGAACTTTGATCGAAAAGGAGAAATTTAACAAAAAACTAATCGTAGATTAAATGGCATGACAAAGTATCGGACTGAATGTGTAAGCTTTCTCAGAAATTACCCTAAAAAACCCTTGAATTTAAATTTCAAGTTTTCCTCCAAACTATCAAAAAAAAGGTTGGTTTTACCCCACATTATAGGTGTTCTTTACTCCACTGTAATCTCAATATATTTCCCAAAATCTGCTATTGATAAAGTACTATTTAATAACTAATTTACTTTAATTTACATTCGTGAGAAATGTAAAATTTGTTTTCGTCTTAAAACTTAATGGCATGACCTAAGACTTTGTTTATTTCCACTGTAATCTCAAAATATTTACCTCTAGTTAACATAATCAGCTCTAAAATCTGCTATTGATAACTATTTAACAAACCATTACATTCATAAAAAGTATAACGTTTAATTTCATCTTGAAGTTTAATGTCAGTAAGAAAGTGCGAGTTTCCCAGAAATGGTCTTAAAACGTCGATGGAAATAAATGCTAATTATTTCTCCAAACTTTGAGTAGTACGTCGTTTTAATCACAGGCAGCACAAGCTTGGTGTTAAATGATCGATTGAATCGTTTCAACAATAGTGATTTGTATACCAGTACTTCTTTTTCGTGCAAATGCCACAAATAAATTTTTTCATACCTCATTGTCTCGCTAGTACTTTAACGGGCTTTCAGAAGTCATCTCGAGGTAAATTAGAATTCAAAGGTTTATATGAAACTTTTTTTTATCTGTTAATACATTGGCCATACTGGATTACAAATCGCTATTCTGAAATCAATTTTATCGATCAACTAACACCAACCTTGGGTTGTCTGTGGTTTGACGTGCCAAACATCAGATAGCTATACCAAGTTGCGGACAATTTAAAGAATATAACTGTAATTCCAAATATCTATTGATTAAAAGCCTCAGTTATAATTTCAACATCGTGCTGATAACTTGGCTGGCAAAAAAATCTATATCAGCATTTGTAACTAAGTTCGCATTCTGTTAACATGATTCTACCGAACTTAAAATATAACGCACAAGAGCGAAAAGTCACTTGCACTGTTCTAACGCACACAGTTCTTGCACATAAGTGTTTCTTTTTCGCCTTTGGAGAATTCAGAGAGCTTTATATATAATTAAAAGGAATCGTCCACTTCATAACCAGTAAAATTAATTCTAAATTCTACAAGGAACCATGCAATTATATATTTATAACATCTTGGGCAAAATTCTTCATAGTTCGTGGTACCGACACGATAAATCGTTGTTAACTAATTTTATCAAGTTTCTTCGAGTTTGAAAACCTGAAACATACAAAAAACCATCGGAAACGTTTCTAATCATCGGAGATATTCGGAAATTTTCGAAAATCTTCGAAAAGGGCTAGAAAACGTTTTTAAGGCATTTTTAAGACTGTTTGAAGTTTTCTGAAAATCTTCGAATATCTCCGGAAGTTTACCAGCGCCGAATAATTTTGCCTGAATTAAGAAAACATGCTCCCATTGCTGTCCAGTCCGGCAACTCGAAGTAATTTTGCCCTCTGTGTTATAAGAGCTGAGTTAATGCGGTATGTAACACATCTTTACTGCCTCAAAAGTTTTCTTTTTTTGCTTTTAATGGTGCTTAAACTTGGCATGTAGATTGTTCCCTGTTCAATCCTCTTTCATCGCTGTACCATGTTATCGTCCTTCATGTTCATTTCGTCTCATTCCCTACCCGTTGCAAGTCCACTGAACCTGTCTTTTCCTTAATCTACTCTTTCCTCTTTAACCTTTCCATTTGGCTTGCACTTGCTCTTCCTTAGCGTGTTTTCGTATTGCGTCGTATTATGCTTCTAGCTGACGTCGTTTAGCTTTAAAACCTGGCAAGAAATGTGAAGGCAGTTTACCGTTGCACCTGCGTTTTGATGGTTATCTTGTGTTTTGTTCTTGTAGACTGCTCAGGTTTCTTCAGTTAGTTCGAATGTTAAGAATTGATAGGCAAGGAGGGTCTTGGAAACTTCTAGGGTCCGTCATATACATTCATAGGCAGGTAAGAGAGAAAGTTGTTTAACAATGACACTACGAGTCAATAGTTTAAGTTAGCGAGGTGCGAGGCGACGAGTTGACTATTAGATTCATAGAAAACGACAACAAGTAGTCTGATTGTTTTTGTAGATACCAACTAGTATACTATCTTCGAAGTAAAACCAACATTTATTGACTTGTTTTCGTAAAAATGCACCTTGAATTCAAGAAAAAAGCCTTTTGTTACAAACAAACCGCTAAACTCGTTCCTCTTACCATGAAAATCTTTAGCCTTTTCCGAAATTGGATTATTAATGAGTTTATCAACTCTTTTCTCTGTAACTTGATAAAAAACGAGTGTTTAAAGAATCCGCCATTGTTTTTTTTTTTGTTTAAAATACCAGCAGTTTCGCATTTAGCTTTATTAAAACAGTGTCTGTCATGATGAGAATTACAAAAAGGCTAAAGGTCTTGCTTTACCGACCTAAACTAACGAAACTTATTTGAATGTAAATGCTAGGTTCGAATTCAACTAGACATGCACTCACTATCTTAAGGTTGAGATATTCGGGCAAGTTTCTCAAGAGGATTTATTTAAAGTGCCCTGTTTTAGAGCTCTAAATGTATTTAAAGAAAAATGGGTATATTGCTAGTTAGTGAACAGGGTCGGCGGAAGCAGATTAGTTTCGGGAGGGGGGGGGGTATGGGGCACGTCAATTTTTTTAACCATGTGGCATTGTTTAAAACTGAAGTCGCTTTCCATTTGAACAGTCAGGCCTGCTGAAAAGAGCTGGTTCTGGCCGGTTTAAATGGAAAGGTCTAGGGCCAATTAGAAACAAGCCGTTAAGTCGAGACATTTTCCAAATCGTACTAGCACGCAGGAAAAACTGAGAAGGCGCGCGCATATATTTTTCCCGCCACAACTCTCCAAATTCCTGCGCTTTAGGGTGATGAGCAGGCAGGGAAGTATCAACACATGTAGTAACTAAAGAGTTACCTTTAAGACTATTCCCCTGTTAAATTTTTTTTTTTTGGGGGGGGGGGGTGAGTCCCTTCTGATACTGCCGTCCATGACTGAGTGAAGCGGTAAGGGAAACATTTGCTGCCTCGCCAATTATAAGAGGAAGGAAATTAAGAAGATTATTAATTGAAATATTTTCGAGTTTAGTTGGTCAAACAGATGCAAGAAGCTGGTACATATATACGCTATACTCCTCTGCCAGTGAAACAAACACCATTTAACTTCTTGTTGAACCATAAGCTTTAATCAGAGTTGATCCCTATTGAAGAAAGCCGTTTTGTAGTGAATAAGAGAACTTAAAAGTTGTCTTTTTTCTGTTTCAGGAACTACTTACGACTTTATATCTTGGGTTCTGCATTTTGGTGTTTGCATCATTCATTTTGTTTATATCGGAGAGAAATCAGCCAATGACACAGTATGATAGCTTTGCAAAGTCCCTTTGGTGGGGAATTGTAAGTTTGTTATCTTACTTTATCATATTGATTTTTTTTTTTGCGTTTCTTGTAGTTTAACAAGACTGAATGTAGTTTCTCAACACCCTTGATTTTGTTACAGTAGTTTCTTATTACGTTTTAGCAGGTGTAAAACTATTGTACGTAGAGATGTTTCAAATAAACCCTTTCAGCCCGAAATACGTCATTTGACGTACTGCTCAATTCTCCCAACTAAACCCCATACTTTTCATGTTACCAGTTTAGAAGAATTTTGCTTTTCATCTTCAATTGTTTAGCTATGTTCGATCTATTCCCATTTTTTCATCACCAAATACTCAGGGGCTGATTACATGATACCAGAATGAAAGTCATTCCTGAATAAGTTTGTTGAATTGGGGTATAATTGTGTTCCAAAGACGCGTGTCTGCAAGGAGGGCAAGAAGGAAAATTTTGAAAGTTTTTCAGAGGGTTCACAGTCAGAAAAGGGGCTGTCGATCACTGCTTCAGGCATTAAGTTAGTTGAATTTGGAAGGTGGGTTGGGGGGGGGATGGATGGGATTGGTCCGAACTCCCCTGCCTAAAGGCCTGGAAAGCAGAACCTTCTCCTTCTATTTTAAGACCCTGATTGAAGGTCCAGCACCCGGAATCGAACCCAGGCGTCCCATGACAGATTGACGCCATAATTTTTTCAGATTTTATTACACAATAACATTGTCAGTACATTTTTCAGGTCACCCTGACGACGATTGGATATGGAGATACTGTTCCTAAATCATGGCACGGCAAACTCTGTGCATCCTGCTTTATGTTAATGGGAATTTCTCTCTTCGCCCTACCAGCAGTAAGTTCAAAAACAATTCCTTGAATTGTCCAGCTACACACACAGTTTGACTTGCGACTCTCGATTTGGTTACCGTAGAATTCCATTACTTACGGATTTCGCAAGCAAAAGGTGCCGCTGCTTTCAGGTAGTCGTTATTTTCGGATAAGTTAAAAACGTTTATAACTGGAAATGGTCTTAGACAAGAGGACACGCCTTATGAAATTTAAAAGTCATGCCTTTTATGCATATTCATACGTAATGTAACATAGATAAACAAACTGGCAGTGAAGCCAACAGACTACCTTGATCGGTACGCTATCAAGACCACCAATACTAAACTGTCCAGTATATTTTGACTCTTTTGCTGACAAATAAATTTTCAAAATGCCGCTACTTTCTGGTGGACGTTACCTTTGGCAGGGAAGGGGGCGGGGGGGAAACGTTACTTTCGGAATCTACGGTAGTACGTTTGGCTCCCGGACGAACCACACTTTTGTCCTATAATGTTTTGCTAGAAACTGTAAATTGTTCTGCATTAAGTATTCCATGGAGATATTCCAGGGTGTCAAGTGTCCTATTTTTTTTCTATTTTCTGAAAAATTTTCTATTTTTTCTTATTTTTCACTGAAATTCCCATTTTTTCCTATTTCCGTTTTTCAGATTATTTTTCTTCGCAAAATTTAAAAAAGGCGTCCGAAGTTAGGAGAATTGTAAGATAGCAAGTTTATGCTCTTTCTCGCCAAAAGTGGCAAAGAAGGCAGTTTCTAACTTAAGCCTACGTTCAACAGATCTTATTGGAAATACCTTTCAGAGTATGTTTCCGGATAGCAAGGTTTTTGCGGGATTTTATATAAGCAGAACATCTTCGTACATTTGTGCTGAAGGTTTGGCTCCGTACTTACGAAAGGAAGTTGTTGATGATGTTAACAAGTCAGATTTGCCATTTAGCTGCACTTTGATGAAACAACGACGGCACAGGTAAAGAAGCAAATGGATTTGACACTCTGTTACTCGTCGCCTACTCACAATGAACCATTGTAACATTCTATACTTTTCCTGTTTTTTGGACATGCTGAAGCTGACAAGAATAGTGTCAAGAATGATCGAGCAATTCAATGAGAACAACATTCGTGTGGACAAACTTATCACACTTGTAAGAGAGATATCGATGGACCTTTTGTAAATAAGGCAATCATGAGAATGATCGAACAAACTATCAAACACGAGCATCCACAATTTATAAGGATTTGTTGATCTTGAAAGCTGTGTTCTGAAAGTTGTACATAACGGTTTTTGTAAAGGACTTGAAATGTATGGCAAAGATATCGATCAGCTATGCTTGGATCTTAATGCCATCTGCAAGAACAGTGCTGCGAGGAGAAAAGACTACTAGCAACTGCAGACCAACTTAGGAGCTGATATTGAGACCTTCCAGCAGCACACAGAAGTTCGTTGACTAAGCATTGGCCCTGCCATTCGCCGTGTGCTTGAACAGTGGGACACACTCTGCCAGTTTATCAAGGTTCTTGAGAAAGATAACACAAGGAAATAGAAAAGCATCAATTTCAAGCGGGCAGCAGCACTACTTGCCCAGATGTAAAGAGTGTGACAAGAGTTATGTTGGAGTTTCTAAGAAGCATTGTCCCCGTCTTTGAAAAGTTCCTAACTGTATTGCAGACAAGTGGTCCAACTGTACATGTGGTGTATGATGCAAAGCGCTTTACGCTTGTGAATTTAATGAGAAGATTTGTCAGATCAACTGAAAGATGTACATGGCTCAGCACTTCAATCTGTCTCATGCTATTGTATCAAGGATCAACTTCCTAACGGTGAAGTATTTGGCACTGCTGAAGCCCGACAAACAGAAAGCAGCACTCCTTGGCATGCTTGCGTTTTAGGGGGCAGTCTTATCACAAATTTTATCTTAACTACAGCGTACTCAGGGATCCAGGATGCCTAAACTCTTTAAAGAGAGAACCAAGTCTACATCCATCTCCATCCAGAATCTTTCAAGGAAATTGTTACCAGAATTCGACACTGCAGGAGTCTTGGATGAGTGGAAGCTCTACCAGAACGAAGGTGACATAACAGGCATAGATACCGACCAGCGAGTTGACCATTATTGGAACGCTGTGTTTTTGCTGACATAAGGTAATAGCCGTTATCAACTACTTCCCCGTCTGGTCAAGTCACGCCTTGTTTTGGTCCAGGCAAATGCAGACTCTAAGCGCAGCCCTCGGTGAATGCCAGAGTTGTAACGAAGGAAAGATCAAGACTTAGGGAGCAGACCATTGTCAGCTTGCAGCCCCAAAATTCAACGACCCAGTAAACTGCAGACCGGAGAAGATCCCTGTCGCCAAAGAAATGAGGAAATGTTTACGTTTGGCACACTCGGCGTACAAGGCAAGATAAGACCAAGAAAAGAAAGAGATTCAGAAGAAGAAGGATTTAGAAGCAACTAAGAGAAAGAAAGGGGAAGAAGAAAGACTGAAGAAAAAGAAGAAGTTGTTGAAGTCCAGGGATTTTTTTGGCAAAGAACGAGGCGGATATTTTAAAGGACGAGAAGAAAGCAAAAGAAGATTTAGAAGCTGCAGATGAGTTACTAAGTGGCGCAACCTGCAAACTCCATGGTGCTCTTTCACCGTCAACTGTAAATAGACAGAGTGTTAGTGTTCCAACTATGATGCTTGACACTGCAAGGAACAAGCGAGAACAGGCAATGCAGCAAATAAAGGCCGTGGTTGAGAAGCGGAAGTTCTTGGACACTAAAACACACAAGCTTCTTCAAAAGGCAATTCCCTCAGCACAGCTACCAGCAAAAAATCTAAGAAATCGAGTTAACAGCTGTCACTTATGTGACGGATTATGTTATAACTGTATTGTTGAAGTTGTGACTTGTTTTCCCAGAGAACTATGTTTTGTTGGTGCACATGCATGGATTCATATGCATCTAAAGATTCGTAGATTTCTTTGCTGTTCATAGGGACATAACATTTATGGATTTAAGCAATGTGCATGGCAATCTTGCTACAAATGCTGTTTTCACATCATTATAAGTCGGTGGATGTCAGAGTGAAAGTTACAGAAATAATCCTATTTTTCCTATTTTGAGGAGAAAGTTCCTAGGTTTCCCTTTTTTCAGCATTTTCATTCCTATTTTTCTATTTTTTGCAAGTTATTTTGCACTTGACACCCTGATATTCTAATGCAATTGATGTTTATTGTTTTTTTCGAAACCATGGGTGACAATTCGCTCTTTATTTTTGATGCAAAATTTCAACTTTTATTTATGAGTTTAGTAGGAGAAACAAACGACTGTACTTTTTTACCAGATGTCCTTGTGAGCCTATCACGCGTTCCTTTGCTAGCAGCGTTGTGTATGCTATCGTCAGAATATCTCTGGGCGTTTATGGAAGCTTTTTGATTTTGGATGATTATAAATTGATGCCATTGGCACTTTAAAGATCTCGGGTTGACCAACCACAACACGCGAAGTCACTCAGCTACATAATAAATATATAATGTCTGTTTACAGGGTATTCTAGGCTCGGGGTTTGCCTTAAAAGTAACACAGCAACAACGGCAAAAGCATTTTCACAGAAGGCGACGACCTGCTGCAATTCTTTTACAGGTAAGAATCAGATTTGCCCGTTTCTTTTTGACTGCACAGGCGCAGCTCATGCTGAGTTTCAGTCTCCAGATGCGAGACGCTTTTCACATAGTGATTTTAAAGACGACGGCACGAAGTTGGACTGTGTAGTGCATTCCAACTTGTAGCTATCGTGTTCACGATTGTTTTCTGCAGTCATCGTCGGCTTTGTAACTCTCGCGTTGATGACAGTAACGTTAACCAAGTCAAGGTAGTTATACGGAAAAGTTAAAAGAATTAAATCTTCTGCTGACCTCTTTACGCAGCTACGCTGGAATCCCATACAAGATCGCTGGAATTTCTTCTCGTGTGTAGCAGCTTGCCCAAGGTTCACACGGTCATGAAAAGTCGTGGAATTTGAAACTAAAATTTCCCGGCCTTGAAAAGTCATGGAATTTGCGGGAAAATGGTCAAGGTCATGGAAAAGTCAAGAAATTTAAAAATACATTTTCTAGGCTAGAAAAAGTCATTGAATTTGGAGAAAATGGCCAGGGTCGTGGGAAGTCATTGAATCTGAATACGTTTTCTAGGCCTTGGAATAGTCATGGTTTCTTGATATGTCTCGGTCATGAAAAATGCATTTGGACATGGAAAAGTTGTTGAAAAGTCATAGACTTTCATTCCTCACTCTCATTTCGACTCTTGTTACAGTTCTTTAAAGAATGTAACATTATATATAGTGAAAATTTTTATGTATTTTAAGTATAGTTTTAGTTTTATATTTATAGTTAAGCATTTTTTGTAAACCAGCTTAACTGTTGAAAGATTTCTGTGGTAATTAAAGTATTTTAAATAATAATAATTATTGGTCCTTCACCTAAGCCTTCCATTTTATTTTCAGTCTTATTGGCGGATGTACTGTGCGGAGTGTGATTCTGCCTCAATTGCCTTGTGGCTTCCAAATATTTACTACAATCGTGCCCAAGTCCTTAAGGCAGATCGGTCCGCCGCAGGCGCTAATGTGGAAAGTCCATTCCACTCCTATACAAGTCCTCAAGTTCAGGCCAAGCGAAGAACATCTCGCTTCAACAATTGGCGAGCTGACGCCCGCATTGCCTCAAGGACTGCGTCAGGAGAGTCCCGGATGAGCCGAGCTGACTCGCTGGCCGGTCCTTCCGCGATGCCAAGCTCGAGGAAAAACAGCATACAAACGTTATCCTTGGATAGCGACTTTTTCGGTAAGGTTAAAGTTACCACATTTATTCAATCTAGCGCCCAGGGCGCTAAATAAACATGTTGCCTTTTTGGCCGGGCGCTTGATTTAGATGGGCGCTAATTCGGGGCTGGGCGCTAATTCAATTTTTCTACTTTTTGGATGGATGCATATTCGAAGAGATGTAGTACTTTTCTCATAAAGCTAACATTGAGAGTGAGCTTCTTAAATAGCAAATTTTGGATTCGTTTAAAAAAGGATGATAAATGCAAATATATGATTTCACTTCCTAATCTTGCTCGCGGTGTAAGGCTTGATGCCATCCAGCGTTAAGAGGTTTTCCAACCGACTGTCTTAACATGCCTCAACCTCATGCAACCGTGTAGGCTTGCTAACCAACGCGGACAATGCTTGTATAAATAAAGTCTTGCGAGAGCCAATTAATGCCTAGCAAAACTCGTCAGTTAGAAAAGCCAATTATATGTGAAACATATTTGGAAGAAAAGAAATTCTGTAGTTTCGGTAATCATTTTGTTGAGAAATGACTGAGAAAAAAGAAAAGTTAAATGTAGAAGAATTAACGATCGAAGTGCTCCTAAGAGCTATGTAATTTGAGAGTAGATTTTCAACACAATGAGTCCATAGTTTTCAAGGCTGGCAACGGGAGCTTTACGGGGAGGCCCACGGGCGTAAAACACGTCGTAAACACTTCACTAATCTATTATTGCTTCTAGTAGCCATTCATTTCGTGGGAATGGCAATTACTTTCGGGGAAAGGGCCGTTACTTTCAGGGTAGATGGCCGTTACTTTCGGGGGAGGACTGGCCGTTACTTTCGGGGGGTGTTGGCCGTTACTTTCGGGGGGGAATGGCCGTTACTTTTCGGGGGAGGACTGGCCGTTACTTTCGGGGGGCAATGGCCGTTACCTTCGGTCGGCTTTACTTTCGAAATTCTACGGTATTTTATTTATCACTAACTACGTTTACAGGAGCACGACACTGACAATATCTGCTTACTACAGGAGAGGCTGCCATTTTGGAGAACGAGGAGAAAGATGGGGCTCCGCTGATCACGTGAGTAGCAGTTTTTTTGTAGCCCAGCAAGAATCGCCTCAGTCAAAAAAAACATTTTCTATAGGCAGGCGTGAACCAGGTCCCCAGCTCAATGATTACTTTGATTTCCCTCTAGCCTTCGTGAAACTATTATTTTCATTTTCATCAGCATTTTTCTTTAATTTGTTTGACCAATTCCCATTTTCTCCTTACCAAATGCCTTAATTCGTATGTGTTACAGGATTTAACGGAGCCGAAACCAATTGTGGAATTGCACACAGTTTGGGTATCCAGCTGATGAACATTAACTGATTGTGTTTCTTTTTCAGCAACATGTACAGTTTGTCTATACAAATTTAAATTTACGTAAGGAGAAGTTTGAGCTTGATAACTATTTGGGACTAAAAGGTCAACGCTGTTTGTCAGCCTGTTTGTGCTCGTATGAATAGTTTTACGCACGTCTGAAACTATGTTAAATATTGTTGTATTCTCTTTTGCTACGCTCTGGCGAATAGAAAATAACTCTAGTTTGTATTCAATATAAGGCGTGTTTTAAACGTCGAATTTCACGTGTGCCGAATGTAATGTAAATGAGCTAGAACAACAGAATCTTCAATTAGCATTAGATTTGGCACATGTGAAACTCGACCTTTAAAACAGGCCTAATAACACTCAATGTTGAGAGGCATCACACACGGGTCAGTGCGTCATTTATTAACGCCGTAAACTAGCGCGTTGCAAAAAGAGTAATCGAACAAAGAAATAAATGGCCAGGCAAAATTGACGCTGTGAAGTTGTGCGACATCAGGTGAGTGTGAACTCTATAGGGAGCGGTTTATATGTAGAAACAAATCGTTAAGGGACAAATTGAGTTGTGAACTGCAAATTAGATACATACGAACAGGAACTGATTTCAATATCTGCGCTCCCTTAGGTTGTCAAATGCACAGAAGCATGCAATTCGACTCATTCGCCTCTTGAAGCTGAAGGTTGCAGCAAGAAAATTTAAGGTGAGGATTTTCTTTCTCTGTAGTTAATGGCGATTTTTGGTTGGCTAATTAATTTAGGAATTATTTATGAGTTTTAGTACATTTAAACATGAAAGGCTTAGAAATCAGCGCAAGTTTCGTAAACGAAAACAAAACCTAGTAGTTTCATCTCAAGTAATTTTTTTTGCGATGTAATCAACATACAACTTTTCCTTATATTATACATACAAAATAAGACATTTGGTACTGGGAAAATGAGAACTAGTTAAGCAAAGATGAAAAGGAAAATTCTCCCAAAACTTATTAACTGGAATGTATGGGCTCTAGTTGGGAGAGTTTACCGATGAAACTGGGGCTGAAAGGGTTAAAGTATCGATTAAACCTTTGATGATCCGCTCATTCTAATGCGGTTTCATAATCTCCGTTTTCAAAAGACTTCCTTTCCAACTGTTCTGATTGAAACAACAAATCACAGGTGATTTTGATTTCTCACCACGACTGAAAGCGCATTTCGGACCGACTTGCGTTTCGGTGTATTTTGGGTAAGAAAGAAGGTAAAAACGAATGTGTAAAGTCAAGTCAAGTTTATTCACCACACAAAATATATACAAAAATGTATAGATTATGCTAGCAAAAGTTAGTTTTCCTTGTAGGGACTCGTCCCTTAATGACCCATAGTTTTTATAATTAATGCATGTAAGTATGTTCTATATATCAAGAAGATATTTTATATGGGGTACTTTCAGCAGGAGAAGATAAAATTCAAGCGGCCATGTAATGTTCTGTTTATTTGAAAGATGCTGATATGAAAAACAATTTCTTTAAAAGAACCGCCCGCACGCCTGAGCGGAAAACTCTCTTGTAAGTGGCTATTGATGTTGGTAACCATGGCGACACCTCACACGTGAAAGATAAAAATAGTAGCTTCACTGGTGTTTCATCAGTATCTATAAAATAAAGATTTCTGATATGTTTTCTTAAAAAAAATACTCAGTTTACCTAATATTTGATGTTCTCTGTATTTTAGGAAGCTCGCAAGCCATACGATGTGAAGGATGTAATGGAACAGTACTCAACTGGCCACGTTGAAATGCTTGCTAGGGTGAAAAATCTTCAGTCAAAGTAAGTCATATATTCTTCGTTTTCACGCACTGCCTAGAGACGCCAAAGACAAAAGGCAAAGCAGTCATGTTGGTGCCCCAAACAAAAGAAATCGCCAAAATTCTTTCGTTCAAGGGCATCAACATGGCCGCTATGACTTTAGGTGAAAACGGAGACTTGTAAAATAATAATTTGATGAGATATTTAAAGATACAAACATAAACTTAAGGAAAACTCTTGTCTTAACAAAAGACAGCGACAGAACAACCTTTAAACAAGTGGAATTGATATAGGAATGGTTAACCAATGCTTCATCTTCAGGATGAGGATGATGGTGATATGATGACAAAAATATTGATAGTTTGAATTTGGCTGGCGATGGTTATTGGGATAATTTTTTTTAAATACTGAATATCTTCTGTGGACAGGTTGGACAAAGTGCTTGGTGTACGCACTGATATGGGTAAGTGTCTATTAATTCTTTTACACGAGAGCTTCTACTTATTTCTATATATTTTTTTATTGTTTCTCCTACTAATACTAGTCTTTGGGAAAACCCTTCTACCAGAGGATAATCCTAGTTATAGGGAAAACCCTTCTACCAGAGGATAATCCTAGTTATAGGGAAAACCCTTCTACCAGAAGATAATACTAGTCTGGGAAATCTCTCTACCAGAGGATAATCCTAGTCTGGGAAATCTCTCTACCAGAGAATAATCCTAGTCTTAGGGAAACTCCTTTAGCAAAGGATAATCTTAGTTGAAAAACGTTGAAAATCTGAACTGAACAATTTACTCATCGCGTTCGTTAGATGCTATGGATATACTATGGAAATTGTAAAGCTTGAACAAACTAAAAGAAATTGTTCCTTGACAGGACTTCTTCAAATAGATGACGAAAATCTAAGTCACAAGAATCACATTTTAGGACGCTTGACAAAAGTTGAAAGTCAGGTGAGTCGTGTGAAAACAGTTGACCTTCTGAAAATTGAATGGTTAAAGGAATCCTTCATTGCATATCATTCTTGGTCGCAAATAAAACTTTTTTCAAGTCTGTGTCCATATCAGCAGCTCAAACTTGATAATCTCACGCCATGCAATTTATTTCGATTATTTCTATGGTTTGACGTGTTAGGTTGCAGTGCTAGACCCCTCTCACTCATTGCTATTGTATTCATAAAGTAAAGCGGTGCATTTATATAGCGCATTTCAATATGAATATGCCCCAAGGTGTTTTACGATGATCAGTTTACCTCTAGCGGATCAGAAGCATATATAGGCGCAATTGGCAGCCACTTCAAAGCGGATTTATGTATGCTGGTACTCATTTTACTGACCCCGGAAGGATGGAAAGCTGAGTGGTCTATAGCAGGAAAGAAGGTCACCCAAATATTCAACCCTCGACCACACCGGGGATCGAACCGCGGACCTCAGGATTGGAAGGCAGAAATCTTATCACTGTGCCAACCCCTCTGCTGTAACTAGGCTCTTACTCTTTTGGTTGTTGATGCTACAAAAAATGAAGCGAACGGTTTGACAGTAATGGTGATGAGAAGACAGTCTGTTTATTAACAAGTTTCACTAATTCGTTTCAGGTGAGCCTCCTCGATCAGAAACTTGACGTTGTGCTAGACATGCTCAGGAGATCACAAGTTTTTCCAAAAGCACCGACGCATGCACAGAGCCTTGATTTCTCTGCCGATAACGGTAGTCAGCGAAGCGTTCACCGCACCTACTCTGATCCTCATTCCTACTCGAGGCTTGAAGACCGAGCGTCGACATCACATGACAGCGGTGAAGAATTAAGGGTTCCATATGTGACACTAACTAGCCCTGATACTTCTATTCCACATGGTCGCGGATTTGCACGCAGTGTTAGTCTCCCTCACCAGCAAACAGATCTAGAACACGAGTCTCTATATTCACCGCACTCAAAGTCTTACTCATGTCAGGGAGGTACTAACATCGGCTCATCCGATTATTCTGATGAGCGTCTCTCTAAACCTGATCGGATCAAGCTGGTAACAATACCTCCCTTGCCTGTGGCACCCCTGGAACGTTCAAGGGATATCCAGTTTCGACAGCTGTCAGACGTAACTGAAGGAGATGAAAGCCAGGCGGATTCAAGAGAGAACATTCTAGCAAGTAGTCCAGACGAACAAAACCAGCCAAATATTTCGTCACCACAGAAACAACTTCTGTCGAGTGATACCACGGATTTTGATCAAGGGGGCGCTGTTTTTTCGTCGGATTTGGAACCGATTGAAAGTATTCCTTTAGATCAACCAAAATACCCAAAAAAGAGAGACGAAAAGAATTTCGCCCAAGTGAAAGGTGCTACTGCCACCTCTGATAGTACGACCTCTTTGCAAAGCAGTGGGGGTCTTTCAGATGACTCGGCTGACACCAAGAGACGCCCGTTCTCTCTAAAACGGAAGCCTTTAACTCGACATTCGAATGTCGACGATGCAGGTGATTCGATTGAGGTGTAGCTCCCAGGTCTCTCTCTAGGAAAAGAAGACAGGTCCTGGGACCTAAGGTGCTAATAGTTTAAAGAATTAGTAGAGCTTTGTATTAGAATATAGAAGCTTATCTGCGCGAGGATTAATGTTGCTTTTATTGTTTTGAATGAAGTCTTAAGAGGAAGTCAGTTGGATGACTCAAAGCCTTTATTTCTCTTTGCTGTGCTTCTTTTAATCGACAAATCTTGTTTTCGTTCCTATGATCAGCCCTTGAAGATTTCGGCTTTTTAATGTTTTTCGCAGATTTCAAGGCTTACCGAGTAGCTAATAGAATACTTATTTAAAGTTTATAACTATTTTATGGTCGGTAAATATAAAGTTGGAAACTAGTCCACTGTTTCCAGTTTTTTCGCAATTACAATCAAGCTTTAAAGACCGCTTCCATTTTCTTTGTTGCAAAAAAAACTAAGTGGTGAATACCGCCGTGTATTGCACTAGATATCGGTGTGTATTGCACTGAATTGATAGCATATCTTAAAGGAGTCGCTCTCTTCAGAACCCTTTTGATGAAGTGGTTTGTTCGAGCTGGCCTCGTTAGAGTGATAAAGAATATGGAATTTTAAAACTTCAAAGTAGTTGTATTTTGTACCTTTTTTACGTGATTAGATTCTTCAAGGACTTTTAGGAAATATAAAATAATGCATCAGCCATATCGCGCTTCAAAACTGTTCACTTAATCTAGCACACTGGAAAAGATGGCAGATTCACGTTTCACCGTGATACTTCCAGGTTTGCGTGCTGTGCCATATTGAAATCAATATTTGGGCGATGTATTAAAAAATGCATAATTTTAAAAAGGACAAGTTACACATAACTCCAGTTATCATTTTTTAAACCTTTTTGTTCTCGCTGTTGGTGAATTCATTTGTGGCGGTCATGAGTTGCGCTAAAGATGCAGAACCATTGACTGATAACCGGTTTATATCAGCATTTTCTAAACTGTTTTCGCTTTCAGAAATCGCTACTTGAACTTCTAAATTCGACTGATTCTTAGGAATAGAAAGAACAAACACATGGAACATCGACAAAGTCAACATTTGAAAATGACAAATTAATAACAGTTGGACACA
>JAOBRD020271192.1:0-23253 GCA_027575215.2 Hydrozoanthus sils | reverse complement strand
TTGCGGTGCGCACAGCAGCGACGATGGTGGAAACGAGAGCGTCGTTGGGTCGCTTGTCCGTCCCCACAGCTTCGATGGCTTGCTCTGGCAGGATCTCTACTGCATCGGCCACGAGCTGCGCGTTATCCCCGTCGTTGACATT
Source organism: Hydrozoanthus sils (assembly GCA_027575215.2). Classification (NCBI taxonomy): domain Eukaryota; kingdom Metazoa; phylum Cnidaria; class Anthozoa; order Zoantharia; family Hydrozoanthidae; genus Hydrozoanthus; species Hydrozoanthus sils. The sequence goes on along the minus strand of JAOBRD020271192.1, from coordinate 23,111 downwards.
CCCGCGAGGGCCAGTCGTTCTACGGTTCTTTTTTCGTAGTGGCGTCACGCGAGAGCCTGTGGTCATACGACTTTTTCTTCGTGGCGGCATGCTCAAACAATTCTCTACAATAAACTTAACGAGTAGCTTGAATTACATCACTTAAAACAAATGTTGTATTTAGATATACATACAGTTTCAACTTGTTTACAATTCTGCTAAAGTCTGTTGTATCAAGCAACAAGCACACTCGCTAAAAGACTAGATACAGCTTATTGAATTATTGATTTATTAAGTAAACACCAGAAGGTGCAGAATGTCCGTGCTTCGTTCTAGAACGACATAAAACAACAAGCGGGATGCCCGAAACCAGAGAAAATATGCAGCGTGCAATCAACAAAATAGTGCGTCACTAAAGGGCCGTTGATAATTGAGTCTCAAAACATGTGCAATAAAAGCGTTAAGTGCCGAGTGATAGGGCGCGTCAAGTTGACGGCCGACAAGGATTGTAACTCATTGGCAAACATTAACGCAAAACATCAAAGACCATGATATAAATCAGGGATGGGCGTGTACGACCACAAACCTAAGGAATGCATGTTGTCTGCACGAAAGGATTGGTGTAACACAACCACAAACCCATAGAATGTACTTTCAGCAGCATGGTCGGTAAAATCATGAAAGACTCAAAGCCGAGTGAACGCAACTATGGGTAACAATTGGTTTGGGCCTAAATTATCCCTATGCCGTTAAACGATTTAAACACTGCATTACTGCCCCTCTTATGTTTCTATAAAATTTATGCTGCCCCTTGCGGTTTAAGTTTACACCGTCGTACGACAAATAAGGACTGCATGAACGCCAGAAACCCCTATGCGTCCAATAAATAGCACCCTCGCTGTCACGTGACCACCTAGGGCCCAGTTTGCACGGCCAGTGCCAAACTACAAAAATACTCGGCTTTAGCGATGCAAAAATACCATTATGCTTTTTATGGCATAATGTTTTTCTTTACAAGCTCAAAAAGCTCCAAATTAAGCAAATTCAAGACGTTTGGGGCTGGTGATCTAAATTGTGATGACTATGTATCAAAACTGATACAACTCGATGAAGGATACAAAATTCTCAGAAACTTGAGAGGGTCACCACCATATTTTGAAAAGTGTAAAAAGGACCTATTTGCAATGATACGCCAACTCGGTAATCCTACCTGGTTCTGTTCATATTCTGCTGCAGAAACATGGTGGCCACATCTTCTAAAGATTTTGGGGAGAGTTGTATACCAACGAAATTATACTAATGATAAAATTGAAAAGTTGTCTTGGCAAGAGAAGTCAGACCTTGTTCAGAAAGACCCTGTTACTTGTGCTAGGAATTTTGAACACATGGTCCAACTTTTCATAAAAGATGTGTTGAAGAGCAGAGCTATGCCTATTGGAGAAGTTGTAGATTATTTCTATAGAGTTGAATTCCAACAAAAGGGGTCACCCCACATACATGCACTTTTTTGGATAAACAATGCAACGACAAGCAATACGACAAGCATGGTGATGATAAAGTTACCTCATTTGTAGACAACTCAGATCAATTAAGGCATGGGTCACGGTTGGCGGTGTCCCCGAAAACTGTTTTTTTTTTGCAATTACTCAGCTGTTCCTTGGCCAATTTTGTTCATCTTGGTATCAAAATTTTCAGAAAGCTCTATATTTCTTTATAGTTTTTATATTTTTGCTGGAGTTTGTTAACATCCTTTTTTACGATTTTGGTTCAAATTTTAGTACTAATTTTAGATTGCCTTGCCGGCAAACTTTTTCTGCGTTACACTTCTCCAAGTTATGTCGATTTGATTGTCCTTGGACTGAAGTTAGTGAAACAAACTGCGCTCGATGTCCAGGACGAGTGTCTTATAAGATATTTTTAATCGAAGTCAGAACTTCGCAAAATGGCGGTTTTGAAGTCAAATAATTCGAACACAGCTCAGAAACGTGATGCGCAGTTTGATTGTGGTAAAACACGTTTAGGACCTTCAGTTTTGGCAAAAACTGAAATGATTTGAGATGATTTTCTTTGCCGGCAAAGCGATTTTTTAGTTTTCTCTTGCACTTCCCTCCGAGAGTCCCCGGTTGAGGTTCGCAGAAACTTCGTCTCATAATTGCCAAACACTTAGTTTTCGGAGCTATGCTTTTATCTAATCAGTTGCGGAAGTGGCCTATTGTAAGAACGGAAATCTTTCGTGTTGTGTTAATCCTGAGGTGTAATTGCGCTACTTTTGAAAACAAAAATATTGACAAAACACCTACAAAGCACAAGTTTGGGGGTATATTAAATCTTAACTTATTGAATATCGCACTTAAGTATTACGAAAATGTGCATGACTCGTTCTCTAAATGTCTCGAACAAAACTATGCGGTAATATATATTTGTATTACTCGTTCTCTAATTGTCTCGAACAAGACTCTGCTGCATTATAATGTTGCCACTGCATCTCTAATAAACTCTGTAAACTAGTCTTAAAATTGGAAAGGAAGTTAAACTGCAATTTATGAATAGGATCATGTCTGACACAACTTTTCCTACCATAAAATAAACACCCTGTTTTTGTGTCTGTTAAACTTGTTGAATTAAACTATTTCGGATAGCTAGGTTATCTTTGAAAAAATTCACCGAACCTCTGAGTATAATGTCCGATAAGACTTTTGTGAAAAATACATTTCTCCAGTTTTACTCAACGCATAAAGATGATTCAAACACTCACTTAAAATACACTCAATACGAAAGGAGCATAGTAATAACTTGCTTTTGCGTCTGTTAAACTTGTTAAGTTAAACTATGTCGAAAATTGAAGTGCGATGCGTGGATAGGGCTAATCCTTCAGAAACTTCACTACAACTCTGAATCATGTCAGTAATACTTTGGTGAAGAAAAAATTCATATCTCGAGTTTTACTCAACGTATGTAAATGATTCAAACATTCACTTAATGTACACTCAATAAGAAAGTAGCATAAAATAACTTGCTTTTGCGTCTGCTGAACTGGTCGAGTTAAACTAAGTCGAAAGTCGAAGTGCGACCTTTGAGAAACTTCACCGCACCTCTAAATATCACGTCTGATAAGACTTTTGTGAAGAAAAAATACATATCTCGAGTTTTATTCAACGTATGAAAATGATTCAAACATTCACTTAAAATACGCTTAATACGAAAGTAGCATAAAAAAAACTTGCTCTAGCGTCTGCTAACTGGTCGAGTTAAACTAAGTCGAAAGTTGAAGTGCAACCTTTAAGAAACTTCACCTCAACTCTGAATCATGTCCGATGATACTTTTGTGAAGAAAAAATACATATCTCGCGTTTTACTTAACGTATAAAAATGACTCAAACATTCACTTAAAGTACACTCAATAAGAAAGTAGCATAAAATAACTTGCTTTTGCGTCTGCTGAACTGGTCGAGTTAAACTAAGTCGAAAGTCGAAGTGCGACCTTTGAGAAACTTCACCGCACCTCTGAATATCATTTCTGATAAGACTTTTGTCAAGAAAAAAAAATCTCAAGTTTTACTCAACGTATGAAAATGATTCAAACATTCACTTAAAATACACTCGATAAAAAAGTAGCATAAAAATAATTGCTTTTCCGTCTGCTGAACAGGTCGAGTTCAACTAAGTCGAAAGTTGAAGTGCGAGCTTTGAAACACTTCACCGCACCTCTGATATACACGAATAACTTTGAAAAATAAGTCATTGAATCATGCTAATAACGGACGTGTGCTGATTCAGTGCTGGCCACAGCATACAACGTTTAAACAGTTAGCATGCAATGGTGTATTAGTACGGAGGGAGAATCGCAACCGCAAATATTTTCTCCGAGTATCGGTGGCTAATATTCATTTTTGATGATGTTGTAACGAAACTGCAAAATCCATGAACTGTATCATATCCTAATGCGATGACCAACCATTCCATAATGTCCGACCGGCAGAATCGAATGCAAGTAAGTTAGCATTTATCTAACTTAGACTTAACAATAGTTGAAATACGACATGAAACAACGCATGACGATACGGTTTCTTTCACTAGCAGTTTGATCTTCGTTAGCTGCCCAGTTGTTTTCACAAGATAGGGAAATTTCATTGTCGATCTTATCAACGACTTAGCTATTTTATTATAAATATTTACTTCCAGGAATTGCTTTTAATTTAAACATTTGTTATTTGTTGATTGATTTCTGTAGTGCCAACGGTATATACAGCGTACTAGCAGCGTAGCTTATTGAAAAAAGAATTTAAAATGGCCCACACGTTTGCCATCGACACATAACATTTATCAGCTTACATGCCAAATGATAAATTTTTGTTTGACACCTTATGTTTCCGCAATTACACAAGGCGGGAATTTCAAAAAGCACTTTCGTGAAATCTTCGTAACACGCATTGGCTTTCCGAGTAGAGCAAAACAATAGACTGAATATATCTGCATACACCATTGCTGGGGGTCTCTGACAAATTTTGTCCCATGCCTTAATTCACCTGAGAAGTATAATAATCAAGAAAAAAGCATGAATGAGTTGATCAACCTTCAAATACATAGACATGCAAAAACATGTAAAACACAAGGGCATAAAATTTGTAGATTTAACTTTCCTTTGCCACCTATGAGCACCAGAGTTATTCTTCAGCCTTTCAATGAAATTATGTACGAAGAAAAAGATCTAAATGTGGTTAAAGAAAATTACAACAAAATCAAACAAAATCTTGATGACAAGAAATATGGAAAGAACATCACATTTCAAAACTTTCTTGCTAAGCTAAGTTTATCAGAAGATCAATATATAACAGCCATAAGGTATTCATTAAAACGCCCAACATTGTCTTTGAAAAGACTTCCTTCTGAAATAAGAGTCAATAATTATAACACACATTTGCTCAAAGCATGGGCTGCCAACATGGACATACAGTGTGTTCTAGATCCATATGCATGTGCTGTTTACATTCTCTCATATATCACAAAAGGCCAAACGGGCATGAGCAAACGTCTTGAAAAAGCAAGCGAAGAAGCAAGTTCTGGCAACAAGGGCCTTGTGAACAGAGTTCGACATATTGGGAACGTTTTTTTGAATGCAGTTGAAATACGTGCACAAGAAGCAGTTTATACCTTGTGTTGCAAATGCCTTTAAGGAGATCATCAAGAGAATTTCAATTTGTTAATACATCGAACCCTGAAGAAAGAACATTTCTCTTAAAAAGTATGGATAAAATTAAAGAACTTCCTGACAGCTCGACTGATATTGCATCAGATAATCCACTCAAACGATATCAGAGAAGACCTAAACAATTAAGCAATGTTTGTCTTGCTGAATTTACTGCTTGGTATAATTGTATCAAATGCGATTAACCTCTAACCAATCAAGAACCTCCAAAAATTAATGGTGATGAGTACCTTCCTGAAACCTCAAATAAATGAAGTGGACAACTTCCCTTCCATGGAATATGAAATGAGAGGTGGGTTTTAGCTTGTCAAAAGAAGAAAACCCCGCATTATCGGATTATCAGTAAGATACTCTGAAGAGAAAGATCCTGAAAATTATTATCGAGAGCAGCTCATGCTTTACTACCCTTGGAGAGATGAAGACAGGGATCTTTTAGAAGGTTGCTCTTCGTATCAGGAGAGACATGCTTGACAAAGTTGATCAAGACATCCAAAGTGAAGATAACTGTCCTGACAGCAATGTTGCCAGTCTACCTAAAGTTAGTGAACGTTTTGGCTGTTTTGACCCAGGATATAGTAAAGAGTTAGTAAGACTGACATTTTTTGTGCCACAGAGATTTTGCCAAAGTCAAGTGATGAGGAGGTGCTTCAAGTAAATAGAATAAGTGACAATGACTACAGAAGACTTGTTCGGTCTTTGAACAGAAAACAAAAAGAGTTTTTCTATCATGTTTTGTATTCAGTAAAGACCACTGATCAGCCTCCAAGATTATCTTTGAGTGGAGGAGCAGGAGTAGGAAAAAGCATAGTTACAAATGCGTTATTTGAGGCACTGGTCAGATACTTGAATAGTGTTCCGAGAGAAAATCCAGACGAGATAAAAGTGCTCAAAGTGGCCCCTACTGGTAAGGCAGCATTTAATACTTATGGCGATACATTACACTCTGCTTTCAAAATACCAGCAAACAGAGGATTTGCTTATTGTACTCTTGACAGAGATCGACTTAATACCATAAGAGCAAAATTGAAAAAAATTACAAATAATATTTATCGATGAAATATCAATGGTTGGAAGTGGTATGTTTAATTTTCTTAATCTGAGACTACAGCAAATAATGGGAAACACCAAACCATTTGGTGAACTGACTTGCATAGCTGTAGGAGATTTATTTCAGTTGCGGCCAGTAGTTGACAAGTGGATATTTGAAGCTAATAGAAACTGTTATGGTGCATTAGCAACCAATATTTGGAAAGAATATTTCTCCATGTTTGAGCTTACACAAATAATGAGACAGAAAGAAGACAAACATTTTGCAGAATTATTAAACAGGCTAAGGGAAGGAAATCAAACAAAGGATGATGTGAGTGTTCTTCTGTCGAGAGTACTGAATTCAAGAACAGGTGATCAAAACTATCCAGCATCTGCCACTCATTTATTTTTGACAAATGCATTTGTGAATGCACACAATAATTATGCATTTAACTTATCACAAACTGCTAAAGCTGAAATAGAAGCAATAGATCTAGTTATTGGTGATATATCTGAAGATATCAAAGAAAAGATTAAAAAGAGAATCCCGGATGATCCCACAAAAACAATGGGTTTATACCAAAAATTGCCTGTAACTGTTGAAGCAAAATGTGACTTGACAGTCAACGTTGATGTAACAGATGGATTAACTAATGGAGCCGAATGCATTGTGGAACATATTGATTATAGAATTTTACAATCTCAAAGACCAAGTATTATTTGGGTATCACTCTCAGACTCATCAATAGGAAATAAACAACGCAAACAGTATACAAATTTGTATTCCACTAACAGACAAAAGCAAACTTGGACACCAATACTAGAAATTGCAAGACAGTTTAAAATATCGAATAAAAAAGACTTCCAAACACTTAGAAGACAATTTCCTTTAAAACCTGCTGCTGCAAAAACTGTTCATAGATGCCAAGGGGACACATTAAATGAGTTAGTTGTTGATTTGCCATCCACAAGGAGAGAGCATGTGCACTATGTTGCCCTAAGTAGAGCAAAAAAATTATCTGGGCTACATATTATCAACTTGAATGAAAACAAAACCTCTGTCAGCCTTAAAGTTAAAGATGAAATATACAGGTTGAGATCACAGAAATTAGAACCTTGTGTTTCGTCATTGTATATGAAGGAAAGTAATAATGTAGTTCAAATTCTGTTTCATAATGTGAGATCTCTTCATTTGCAACACGAAGACGTTGTTAGTGATTTTAATGTACAAGCAGCTCAGGTAAATATCTTTGTTGAAACAAGGTTTTGCTCTTTGGATTCTGAACTCGACTATCAGCTTCCTGGTTTTACATTGTTTAGAAATGATTACAACTTATGGCTCTGCTGTTTATGTGAAAAACTCAGTTGTCTGTTTAAAAACTCCCACAAGGTTCAACACAAATAATGTTGAAATAACAATAACAGTACTAAAAGAGCCACTTCCAAATTTGAACATAATAGCCTTGTATCGATCTAAGAATAAGGTACCATTGAAATAATTTATCCAAACATTAGATGTTTTGTTAGATTCCTTGCCTTATTCGTTATCCTCAACTCCAATCATATTGCTTGGTGATTTTAATATCGACGTAATACAGAACTCTTCTGGCCAAAAAGCACTGTATGACTGTTTCCAAAGAAAGAGACATCAAACACAACTGATCCATCAGTACACAATTGATTACCGCTCCCTTCTTGATCATATTTATACTAATGTACCAGACCAAGTGGAACATTCAGGAACACTTGAATCCTACTTCAGTGATCATAAACCAGTGTTTGTTAGTTTACATCCATGAGACAAAATGACTCAATGCAATGTTTGCCAAAAAGACTTTTTAAGCAAAATAATATAAATAAAAACATACATGCCTTTTTTCCTAAAAAATTTAGAAATTCACACTGAACAAGAAGCCAAAGAAAATTAAAAGTCACAAACATTAATTTCTGTATTTAACTTCTGTTCTACATTCAGAACTGTGCCCTCTCTGTTCACAAACATATTTGGACTATTGCTGATATAACAGGTAAGGGACCGTTCATTTTTTATGGGTATGGGGAAGCTGGGGGGAGCCATGTGAAAGTTTTTGAGCTATAAGGGGGCAGGGGGAGCATCCCAAAAAGTTATGGAAGGGGAAAGAGGGTTATGCAGGTATATGAACTGGTTTTAGGTGGGTGCTCAAGAGAAAATTCGGGATAGTTATGCAAACTTTTTCAGAGATAATTAAAAAAAACACTGCGCCACCCCCACCCATAGAAAATGTATGATCCCTAAATACTTCTAAATAACAGTTGGACTAGACTATAAAACTTGGCAATAAATTCAATGTGATTGGTTCAAATGATGTACATGATGTATTGATTTCTTTTAATATGTATTTTGTTCGTTGCAGATATGACTTTTTCAAGCCCCAAAAAAATGAAGTTTGGAGAGCCTCAATTACAAAAAAGTTCACCACAGTCTCCAAGTAAATCAGTTGGTAAGGATCAACTACTTGTGGCAAACGTTTCTTAATATGTTTTTGTAAATTAAGGTAAGCTGTTGCATAGCCCAGCTATGATCTCCCAAAATATCCGCAAACAACGTTTAACAGATGATATCAATAAAAATAAACCAAACTCTGTTGTTACGGCTCTGCACCTAATTTTTTTCTCTAAAAAAAGCCGGTTCCTTTCATCGCAGTCCGAGAATTTACAAACCCTGGTTGATAATTCACCCACAAGAAACATCTAAACTAGCACATTTTCTTAATCTGTTGCTCTCAACTAATGAGAACCAATTTTAATATATCTTATAGAAATTTCCTCATCCATACAATAAATTGTAGTTTTTTTTATCTTTTCAGAGCTAGTTGGATATGTGCAGTATGTCTCAGACATCCAAAAAAGCAACCAGTCAGCAAATCAATATTTTGATGTTTACTTACAAGTTGGACCATTCAGAGTCATGGTAAAGCCAAACGAATTTTCCAAAAGGCAGCTGTTCTTGGAACCATTGCAAGCACAAAAACCTATTTCTATCAAAAACTTGCAAAGTTCAAGATCCGGAACACTTTTCTTTAACTATGGCACCTCCATCAAAGAAGCATCACCACATGATCTCAACTTCAAATTCCAAGCCAGAACAGAAACTATCACAAAGATAAACTCACTTTTAACTGATCTTACCTCGGGAATATTTAATGTGAGTGGCATGGTTAAGTGGAAAGAACCAGCAAAAATGTCTGACAAAACTGGAGTATTGGGTCAGAGATGCTATAATAACAGATGACTCCGGAAGCATTGACTTGTCCATTTGGGGAAATCAAATTGATGAGGTGAAGTAAGATTCATTCTGCACAGTAACTAATTGTAAATTAAGGTTCTACTATGGCAAATGTCTGTCAACCACTCGAAGCACAGAAATCAAACGATTAGATCCCCAAAACATCTCATCAGTTACCTTACCCAGCCAGAATGAAACCTGGGTATGTTGCCCCAAATTTTGAATGTTGCAGTCAATTCCTACCCAGTGTGCAATAATAAAGATTGCTCAAAGAAAATAATATCAAATCCAGCAGGAGCACAGGTGGTACGGTGCATCAGTTGCAACAGATCAATGTTGTTAAACAACTGTTACTTTGAGAGGAACAGTAATCTGCACATAGAAAAAAATGGCAAAATATACATAACAACTGTTTTCCCGAAGGTTCTCAACAAATTCCTTGAAGAAGATATCTACAATTATAAAAAGAACACAGATGGTTTAATAGACAGACTGCTGCTGCTCCAAAATGTCGATTTTCAGCTCTCACAAAATAAAAAACTGGTGATAAATTTGAAACATCACTGCCCAAGCCCTGCTGAAACAGACTCATCAGATCTGAAAGACGAAGAACTCCTAAGTGTCAACCTTCAACATGTAGAAATGCAATAAATGAAAGGAAATCAAGAAAAAAAAAGCAGACAAAAACGAAAAGAAAAAAGAAGACAAACAAGAGAAACGTCAATCAAACAAGAAACAACCTGCTGAAAAAAATAAAACAAAGAAAAAATAAACTTGACCTTAGGCTACAGTAAATCCGTCAATCTATACGTTCAGATTTATTTGTTGAAATCACTTCACATCAAGACATCAACAAATCTCTGCAGAAATACATGCACCCTGTAAAAGACTGGGATCAAAATATATCTGACAAACATCCTAGAATTGAATTCATGCAACTTGATATAAAAGGGGAGAATTCTGAAGATATAAGTTACATTGAATTTTAAAAATTAATTTGTTCAGATAAATGAACTTAGATGGTATTGACTGCCAATCGAACGGAATAATACTTGAAAGATAAAGACTGAACTGCGGCAAAAAACTGATAACCTTTTTGTCACTTTACCAAAAGTATGCCTTCAAACGTAGAAGTTGCTGCTCTTGAAACTCGTTGTAAAAGAGGAGATATTTGAGGACATACGTTATTTTGAGATTGTTTCGTTGGCATAAATAAAGTATTGATTAGCCATTAGAAACAGAAACACCACAATCGTTTAAATAAGAAGACTGAACTTTTCTGAAAGCAAGTCAGTTCTTTGTTCATTTAAATTTATTGTTAGAATGAACTTTGAAATACAAACATATTTTGTAAATCTACCGTTCAAATTATGTTTTTTTATGGGAACCCCTCAATAAAAATGAAAACCCCACCAATAATTGTGAAAATGTCTCTTAGTTACATGATGATGAATGGCCCTTCATGCTAACATACCGTTCCTTGTACCTTCTTGGCGATTCCTTGTTCTTAATTCTCTTTAAATAGCTTACTTGTTGCACACTGCAGGCAGTAGATACAATGAGCCATTGCCAACACGTTTTACAGTATATTCTGCGTCTGTTTTGCAATGAACATAGACCGCCATTTTGGTTACCCTCATTTCCCTGTTTATGGCCGCGTAAACTAGGTCCATTCCACGTGCGGCCCAGTTTAATGCTAATGTGACGTGAACGTTGACGTCGTAACAAACTTTTTTTAAAAATTAGGCGGCACCAAGGCGGCCGTAATATACGTTTGTGGAATGAACCTAGTTTACGTGACCCTAAAACAAAATGGCAGTCGAGCGACCATGTAAATATTAGGAAAATTTCATTGCAAAACAGACGCAGAACGCGGTTTTTAAAGGAAATACAACTCCGTTAATACAAATTACACGTTGACAAACATTTGTTTCAGTTAAACTTCAAATACTCGAAATACACCGCAATTTTTGTTTGAGCAGACCTGCTTCATAAAAAATAACTCGACAGTAGATAATATAAACGATCCAGTATCATTGCTTCGATGAAGCACCAAGTTTAACCACTGCAAATAATTATACTCCTTAAAAACACGGTAATGAACGTGTAATTATTTTTATTTTAACAAGTTTAAACACTGCTCCACGAGCTTACTACCGGTAACCTTTGATTATCTTCAATATGAATTATGCCCTGGATAATTAACACTCCTTCCACTATTTTGGAATAACCATAGGACTTATTTGTCATTTAAACTATACGTAAACTTTATAGTGTATGGATTCAACTGAAGCTTATAATGTTGCCACAGGAAAAAGTGAAAATTTGGGTCTTTTAAATCAATTAATGGCATTATCAAGGACCACTCAGACCTGTTGCCAGTGGTTTAATGGCTTCAATTTAACTTATATTCTGTGTTGGTATATTATGTGCAACTATAATAATAACACTAGCACTGTTTGCATACTTACCATTAACCATTAAAACAATAAAAGGCAAGAAATTATTAATTCTTATGGATTGGACACATTTGCATTGAAAATTAATAGGAAATATTCTCAATAAATGAATAAGTCATTTATTTTGAATGTATATGTAGTTGAAAATATGTTTAAGAAACGGAAATTAAGAATCAATTGTCTAAACAGATAAAAATGTATACTCTCTGTGTTTCTTTGATTGCAAAAAAACAGCTGATTAGAAAGAATTATGTTAAACATTGCATACACTTTGCTTACTTTTTCAATCAAACAAGCAAGATAACTTTCACTAAAAACAAAGTAAATATATGTTTATAATGATCTTCCATTTCTCATTAGCATCTGAACTTTAATGCTCCATGTAAAATTTTTCCCCTGCATTAGAAAACAAAATAGAGACGCATGACCATACAGGACCATAGCATGGGGTTCAAATATTTAGAGGGGGCATAAAGCTACGTGAGAAATATTGGGGGGGGGGAGAGGGCAACCTTACCCTTCTTTTACATTCTCTAATATTTTTCTTAAATCCTCCCCCTGTTATGGCCCTGCCATACCTTATCTAAATAGTGTTGTTTCCTTATAAATCTTATATTTCACTATAACAAACTATTAATGTTTTCACGAAGTATTAATTTTACTGTTTTTTCATGTTTTTTCAATAAACATAAAGAATGCTTATAATAATCCCATTGAACATGGTGAACATTATAAGCATTTTATCACAATACAGTGCTCAGTACTAACTTTAGGTCAATAATCTAATATTGTACATGTTGTGAGGCATGGCTGAAACTTTGGTCAATAACTAAATACAATACAGACATAAAAATCAAAACAATGTTAGTTCCAGGTGAGCGATGAGCGGTATAATAAAAACTTTAATAACCTTGTGTGCCTTCTTTGATCCAAAATTTTGTCGTTGAATGTTTTAAGCGCATCCTAGCTCGATTGGCTCTGCCATTCTAGGGGGCCCGTACCAACAAATGTTCATGTCTACCATATGCAGAATTTATAAGAGACTGTAAACTTTACCAAATGTACAAATAAAGGATTGTTGTTGTTGTTTTTGCTTGCTCCCCCCGCAAGAATATTTTACCTCGGTCCTTCGTACAAACCTTGCTTCACTTGGTCTGTACATGTACAGCGAAAGACCTCTGCAAGGTATTCTGCGAACAGATCTAGACCTCAGCACTCGATTATTGAAATGCTTGAATATGTAAGATTTTTAATAAAAAGCTCCTAATTTCTAAAATTTTGTGGTTTTAATAGTGTTTTGAAAATTCTTTATTTTCTGAAATTATATGGAAAAAAATAAATTGGAAGGGTGCATGGGAGAATGTTTTTTTCATGGTAAAGGTAACTAGTTTGATAACTTGCTTATTCCCGTCTTTTTTAGTTTGAAATACCTCAGAACTAGTTCTTTTACGATCAATAGTACCTACAGGTATTTTCATTGCTTTTCCTGCATTTATAGCAGAGACAATCTTTTTTTTAATGCTTATGATCGAGAAAATGATCTGAAACTTTGCAAAAAACATTTGTTTCAAGAATAATATTAATGCCATGATTGATCGTGAATGATACGTTCAGTACGTCATGCATGCATTCATTTTCTATGGTAGGGTTTAAAAGTTCTTCTTGTTTGAAAAGGAAACAAGTCGCCCAATTTTCGGGGGCATTTCAACCACTTACCAAGTGCTTAATTAGAAACGGTAACTTAAATTAATAAGAACAAAGAAAATTCCATATATTTATAGGCTTTTATAGCTATATATAGTTACTGTACTAGTTAACTGCTGCATGAAATTTTATTGTGCAAGGAAGGCTCAGAGTGCAATCTGTTGCCAGGCTAGCTATGTACAGTGATTAGAGAAGAAACATCAAACCAGAAATATTGTTAGAGAAGACATAAGCGAAAAATATCCTGCAGGATTGCATCACGTGCAGCAATAAAACAGATAATATAAAAGTATACAGTATAGTCCTTTAAGCGCTTTTTGTACACGAATTTGGTTTTGATTTCGATAAATTAACAATCTTAATATACGTAGTGACGGAACCTCAAACGCAGTAAGAAACGCGGATTCTATCGCGGTACTTACCTGGCCTCGGCTCTCGCCTCGCAGACGGTACTGTATTAAAGTCGACCGCGTTGCAATTCTCTTGTTGCTAATTTTGGTATCAACAGCCTGGCTGTTGTCGTTCTTACTAAAAAAGTAATCTAATGGCAATATTTAGACTTATCTTGAATAAAAAATCGAATGAGTAAAGTTTCCTGAATTTCCTCAGTAAATGCATTCGCTAGAAACGCTGTTGGCATCAGATTTCCTTCTATTGTTTATGAACCAATGAGTTAACGAAAAATAGTGCAAGCAGTCCCCAAATATGGATACGAAAGTGAACGACGTATCAGGGTCACAAGGACCACGTTCGAATGACGTCAGAATGATCAGGAGGCCATAAAAAAAGCCGAGGAACATTTTGTCATCGGTTTCGTGCGATTCAGTGAAGGTCATATTTTCTCCATAAGCCTAGGGAGGGGTACCCCTAAAATATCACCTCCTCCGATTCCCTCGGGACCACGTCAGAATGACGCGGCAGGCCATAGGAATCCTTTAGGAGCACTTTTTAATTGATTCCGAGCGAATCGAATAAGGCTTTAACCGCTTTTTAGCCTAAAATATTACACCATCATGAATTTTATTCAGAAAGTCATTTTAAATGAAGTCTGATTACCGACAAAAATGATCTAATTACTAATTCAGCGTCACTGTCCAAAATATTTAGTAAAACCTCAGTCCAACCTCAGTCCAGATAGTGCTGAAAAGACACAGAGCTCTTTGAATTTTATTTGAGTTAAACTGTAACAGCAATTCAGGTGCCATGGAACGGGGAGGGATGGGTCGGGCCAGTAAGTAAAATGCCCCTCCCAGCGGCAACAAAAAAATTCATCAAATGCTCGGCATCCCTGTACCTCCCTCATGAGCTTTGCATTCTTAGGTGCTCTATTTCTACAAAGTATACAATGGGCATTCATATATATTCTTAATGAATATAAACTTTTTAGGTACTAGGACACATTGTTTGTGCCCCAAGGCTGTTCAAAGGTGTGAACAGTGCACAATTGATTTCATCCAAGCAGATGTAGTAGTATTGAACAAAGTTTGAGTGCAAGACAGGACAGATAGATCATGGAAGATCGTTAAGTATACTGGAAAAATGTACCTGCACTATCTGACGAAATGCCTCAGAGAATACGACCAAAACTTCTATTTTACTGCCGTCAATGTTTCCGCAAGAATACTGACTTTTTTGCCTCAAGGAAGCAAGGAGGGTTTTAAGGCCAAAGGCATTTTAGTTGAAAGTGACATGTAAGAAAGTTCAACTGAATGTTTTACAAAGAGAATATCACTAATTCATGTGACATGGGAAAATTGTGAACGCTTACACATTTGTTTGAAAATACACTTAATCTTGAGTTGATATTCTTTTCATTTCAGGTCATTGTTTTAGTTTTCAAAACAATTTAGACTACAATTTATTGTTCATGTTTAAGTTCACGTTTTGAAATTGTAATTTTGAGACAATCAAAAGTCTGTTGATGATGCCATCCAGCCATAAAGCTCAGTTAAGTAGCATTCGACATTCTGTAAGATATTGGTACATACCAGTAGCTTTTGTTCAAAAGCGCAAAGAAAATGCAGAATTTTTTATATGGAAAACGTCCCTGTTCGTTTTGTTGCGGGGTTCAAGTGGCTAGTTATGGATGAGAGGCAGTCATCTTACTTGATATTAGGTACTATACATGCTCTCCCTCTAGAGCTAATTAAATAGAAAAGATGTAATTTTATAATTTTAAATTTCACCAAAGCCTGATCTATGTTTGGGCCAAAGGCTTATCAACCAGTGCGGCGGTCCTCTTCTAGTGGCAGTGGTGTTACTTAAACTAGATCCTCTAGAGCTAGTTTTTCAAAATAAAGAGAAGCTCCCCCCTTCATCAGAAACAAAAATACCGTAAGTACTGTAATAAGCCCCCCTATAGATTTCGTATTAAGCCTCCCTCCCTCCTCCAATAAGCCCCCTCTGTAATACCTGCAATTAAATAAGTCCCCAGCGCTTATTGGAACGTTTACGGTAGGTCAAAGTGTTTACCAATCATACTGAAGCTGGTATGCTGTGGACTTTTGAAAACATTTTTATATTAATTCTTGATAAGAAAGGGCAGTCAGAAGTCCTTCGTTTCTGTCAGTAGCAGAGATTTTAATCTTTTAAAGCCCCCCCCCCTCCTCTGAGAGGCCTAATTATCAGCTCCTGGGACTCGTATCAGCATGAACGATTGATTAATCGTTAACATCCTTGGAGTCTCTTTGGCTAAGGATAATTTTCCCAACAACGTATAGTGGCATACCATAAAATCCCAAATTACTGCCCCCTGCCCCAGATGTAAGCCAGTCTGCCCTGCTAGCGAAAGTTAAGTACAGTTCTGGTTATTCTTACTTTTCTGGGCAAATCTCAGCAAGAGTGACCCATTAACAAGTTGTACATGTATAAGCGCAAGCGCAGGGTATTTTTTTTAAAAAGCTAGGTTTTACGGTACTGTTATTCAAAAAAATAAAATAATAATTGGGAAACAAAGCCAGCATTTTTATGCAAAATGGCAAAAGTAGGTAAACGTTGTAATTGTTTTGATTTAAGGAAGTTTACTTGGCAGTTGTGTTTTTAGTTCTGGCCACAAATTTTAATATCGGGGGGGGGGGGAGAGTGCTTCATTAATAGATAGCCAAGTATAATAGTGTTCTTTCTATGGAAGTGAAGTGGATGAAAGTGAACGCCATTGATATCCGGCCAAGCCCAAGGCCAGGCAGTCTGTTCACATGTCTCTATTAAAATTTTGTAAAGTTTCCTCCCTGGGTACGGGGTTGATGTCGTGTTGCCATACATGACGTATAACTTGTTATATGCAAATAGCCTGAGGAAACCCGGGGTTTTGGCTAAAATAAGAACAACAAGGAACCAAAAATCAAGAAGAGACGTCTGAAAATCAACTCAGCTTGATTTTTTTGGCAAGTGTAGTAAACCAGCGATGGGAATGCCAGTGTATAGCTGATCAGTGGATGTTAACACGAACATTTACTGAATTTTGCTGACAGTTTTGGCTCCCAATGTCGGTGGTTGTGGGTGGTTTTGGGTGGTTCCATATTTAAGTAACTACCATCCAGAGTCTTGCTTTTAAAAAAATCAGACGATTTTAGCGTTACATTAAGAAAATACTAAAATGTGTAATTTAAAACTTACCTCCAGAACTATAATTCGAAATGGCTTAAACTCAGTTTCTTGGATTCTTTAACTGTTCAACTTGCAGCTTCATGGCCAATTGAATGTTTCAGTTCAATTTTGTTTGAATATTTTCTTTAAATCAAAATTCCTTTGGATGCAGCTTCGATTTCACCTTCAGTTATAACCTGTTCGTATACCTCGGTCAACCTTTGCCTTTGGGAAAACAGCCAGGTCCGTTCCGAAAGAAAATCCATGACTTAATTTGTGCAATGGTGATTTTAGATTGTGGCCCTGCTAGCTATATGTAATGAGTGGACAGTAGGGGTATGTGTAATGTAAAGGGTGAGGGCAACGATGTCGATAAACATTCCAAATAAATAATAGATATTAATAAGTTGGAAAGTGGCGATGAGGGAAGAGATTGATTCTCTAGCTAAGAATAATACTTTTACTAGTTTGCCAGGGGAAAACATTCAGTTGGGGCTGTTGGGGTACACTATCAGAGAAGGTTCCACTGGTGCTAAAACCTTCAAAGCAAGGTACGTTGCTAAGGTTTACATTCAGGTGAAAAGTATATATCATCAAGAGACTTTTGCTGCTGCTGCCAACGTCACATCAGTGCGTGTACTTATGCAAATAGTCGCGCAACATAATTTGATTTTACACTAGATGGATGTGAAGACTACTTATCTCAATGCCCCTATTGACTTTAAGATCTATACGGATCAAAATGAAGGCTTTGAAGTTCCTTCAGAAAATAATGGCACACAGGTTTATAGATTGAACATGTCCTGGATGGTTTGAAACAGTCTGGTAGAAACTGAAACCGTTTGTTACTTTTTCTTGTTGGAGGACTTTATTCAAAGTTCTGTTGATAACTGTGTGTACATTAAACAGGTTGCGAGTAATCTTGTTGCCATGCTCATCTTAACTGACTTGCAATATTGTTGACAAGAATAAACTCGGTACATTGTTTGAATGCCGTGCCTGATAACTGCTACAAAAAGCCTCCAAAATTGATGAAAAGTACTGCACTCAACACATTATTTAAATCCCTTACTGATAACTGCTACAAAAATAACGGCAAAACATCGCAAAAAATTTCTCTTACCTTCAATGAATGAATGACGCAGCTCCAATACTCTTGCAGTCGATATAAAGTCCATAAATGGCGAAAAACCAAATCGGTAAAACTCGTTTTCATAGATCGGCTCGTCGTACATACACGAAACAAACCCGACATCCCTTCAGAGAAACTGACTGATCTAAATGCATTCGTTTTCCTAGTGAATTATTAATATTATTTGTTCTCAATACGATTAATACAATGAAAAAGGCAGTTTAAAAACAATAAGCCTGATGGTTTCTTTGTAAACTGCCTTGCTATCAGACTTCTTCTATACATAGTTATCAAGTACTTGTAATTTATTAGTTAAAACTTGTTTATGATAGTAATTTACCTAACTATTTATTTTTTTATATTGGTCTAGGTGTTCTTTAATGCAAATTTATGTATACAATTTCATTCTTTTTTTTATTTGCTGTGACTATGTAAACATGCACATTACCTGATGGTTCTAATAGTTAATAAAGATTGATTGATTGATAGTTCCGCTAGTCTCCGTGTAGTACATATCGATACGCAACGCGAAGTTTGTATCACTTGATTGAAGTACATTAAACGCGAACTTGAACAAGAAATTAGACCTGCAGAATAATAAGATTGAGTTTGGTGTTAACTAACCAAACTGACTAAGGCTAAAACCAAATTTACATCATTAGTTAGCTATCAGCAGGTGCAAGCTTTTAACAAAAGAATCGATATAACTGGTCATACTACGAAAATGTCTAAGAGATTCTTCTTCATTTTTGGTTCAGACCAAGTAGGCAACACTAGTTCTGCGAGTTTCTCCATTTCTACAGAATAGGCGCAACAGGTTTGAGCGTACAACTCGCTACATGCTGGGACTTATTCTCTTTTAACTTGGATGAGGTAATTCCTTGCAGCACACAAATGTGGTGCAAAGAACCGCCTTCCACATCGAACCCTTTCCTGGTTAGTATCATGTGACTGTTCCAGATCAGAGATATAACGCAGTTCCTTATATAGCAGGGGCATAAAACTAAACTTAAGGCATTCGATGTGTAACGGATCGTTACCATTACAAATACTAGACCAGAATCTCTCAAATCTTTGAAATAATTGATCCACCAGCCACCTCCACCTTGACGGAGCTTTGACCAAAACGCTTCTATGCATTGGTTGGCGCTACTTTTACCTTGCAAAAAGCTTTTTGAACGCGTTCAAGTTCATCTTCGTGGTTCCATCGGAAATAATGTTGTAGAAGGCCGACAATCGTGGTTTCTGTTCCTCTGTCACGGTTAGAATTCTGGAAACTCCTCTCAGCTTATTTACCGTCCTTAAGAAATAGTTAGCTACAATTCTCGGGATTTTATTTGTTGAACCTACATCGAGCCAAATAATTCTTCTAGAAGAACCATATACAGCTCCGTGAATACAAAACCCAAAAGGTTTAAGTTTATCCCATCCGTCCATATGCCATAGGAAATTTGGCCCCGGTGTCATATATTTTCGCCGTTGCGTTTCGTCTTCGCGTGCGATTATTGACTCCATCAAGATCAATGACTCGAACACACTCCATAAGCGTATCTTTTCTTACCCTAAGATTGTATTTTTATCAGCCTTTTCTAAAGTTGTCGGTAACCGAGGAAAGAACCTATGGAAGTCTCAATTTAAGTAACAATGGCAGAAACTATACGTTGCAAGGAGGATTCGTTGCCCTGTTGTGCTTTTTTGAGCCCTAAACGATGAAATGTCCTTTTAAGACATCGTAAAGACATAATAACACCGTTGCGTAGAGCCAAAATGCGACAATTTTTTCATAAGTAAAATCTTGATGAAAATAGCTTTGCACTATGTTGTGTACTACGTCTGGTATTGCACCTTGTAAAGCACCAAGATCAATACAATATTTAAGGCAATACAGAATCAACAGGACAAAATAAACTCAATAAGATCCTGCAAAACAAAAAAAACAAGGTTCAAATAGTTCACCTTTTTGAAATATACTGACTGTGAGTATTGTTCTTGATCTTCAAAAAAAATTATACTTACCAAATTGAGAGAACCCCTTTCATACTTTTCATCAGTTTACAAGGCCCTGAGTTCTAAAGTCCGATGTCCAAAGTCTTAAGTCTGATGTCTGATAACCGAAGTCCGAAGTCTTAAGTGGCCCTTTTCGGTCATCGTACTTTTCCGTGCACAACCTTTTGCATACCATCTTATCCGGAAAAACGGCTGCACACAGGTAGCTGCGCGTATTGTACGCCTCTGGCATAAAATACATTACATCTGGGTTTCCGCCATCAAAGTTGTGTCGTTTTTGACTCTGGGTTATGCAAATGTTCCATAGTTCAGAAACGAAATGTAAATGCCGTCCAAGGACTGGAAGAAAACAAAAGCTAAGACACTCATCCATGAGGGGGTCTCTATCCTTGCAAATGCCATACTCTCGGAGATCCTTGAACTGGTCGATTCACCAGCCTCCGCCTCACAGTTTTGACCACCGCGTCGTGATGGAGTTGTAACAGCGGTTTTTTTTAATAGTTCAGGGTTTTGAGTGCACCTCTCGGGACAGCACCGCTTTGGATAGTAGTACACCTTTCTCGGGGCGTTATGTTAACCTGATTCTAAAAAGGTGACACTTAATTTTCGTAGTCTACGTGGCAGGTTGCAGAAAATGCAAAGGGGGAGGGAGAGGGGGGGGACTAGTGACCTCTTCATGGCAGACCCTATCTCCCTAAAATTACGCTCTCGAGCCCCATTCCCTTCCCTTCTCTAGGCATTTAGATAAAAAAAAAAAAAGCACTTCTAAGGGGTAAACATGATTTCGAAAAATTAGCCGTTATTAATGATTATTCACATGTTTGGGTTGACGGCATGAATAATTAAAACATTCCAGGTAGGGGGATAGGTAAAAATCCCCATAGTTTGTGGTTTAGTCAGCTTATTATTTGTTTAATTCTTTGTTATAGGAGGGCTTTTCCATCTCTGAAGGAGGGAATAGATTTTAGATTCCTGTGATGTTTTCATGCCGTCATCAGAATACAGCCAAAATAAACATGGACTCATGACTTCGGCTTGCTATCATTACAGATCAAGACTCCTTCGAAAAAAGATAGTTTTCCCAGACAAAAATGGAAGCTTTGAACATTTGAGAAATGTTCTTGAAAGTGAATATGGAAAGTTGAAAAGCCTAGATTGGGCATTTGAGCTTATGAGAGCAAAATCAGGGGATTCCTCAAGGCCTCTCAAGTTAATTTTGATGCCATGTAAGGGTTATACTGTTCCATATATCAGGGATCTTGTAGGATCTATTACACTTATATATATTCGCCCCATGAAAACCTGTCTTCCTTTAGACAAATTGCCAATAGCTATTACAAGCCCATCTCCTAAAACAGAGTGTCCAAAGTGCCTCCAAACAATGTCAGTGATAGTGGTAGTAATGAAGGGCTGCAAAATTCACCTTCTGATGACAAGGTTCTCAATTCGAGTGCAACTTATGCCGGCCATTCAGCCAAACTTAGTCAACCAGGCTGTTCAAGCGGTGATTCCTTTATTGATGAAGGGGTTGACTCTGACATTGCTCTTTGCGGATGCACCAATAGAAAATGTTAGATATGAGAATTAATATGAGAATTTTTACCTAGCTGCTTGTACACTAATGACTAGAGGTACAAATGTAAACAAGCATCTGATAAAGGATAAAGAGGATGAAGATGTTGGGTGACCCGAAAACACTGACCCCCGGTCCGTGGACCCCCTACGGATCCCCCAAAAATAGTATCAAAAAATTTTTTTTAAATTGACTTAACATTTGAATTGACTGACCGTGTACGTGTCGCGTCGGCGAAAATTCGAACGCTGACTTCCGCAGAATTAAAACAATTAATAAGACTTGGGCACAAGGTAATATTAAGCGCTTATTGCCACCTATTTTGCTGCAGCGCTGTTTGAGATGTGTGCTATGAAGATCGTTCGAAAACTTCATTTGTAGCTATTTGTGTTTTTGCCTCCGCCATTTTGTTCGGCACAGTCTCCCGCGTTCGCGATCACGATCTCGACCCAGGCTTCACGAAAACAACACGACTTCTCCTTTCCCGCGCGTGTGAGCCATGGCTGCCCGGTAAGAATACTTGAATATTAAGCACCTTTATCCTTTCGTTCTTTTGGGCCATCTGCATTTATTTGCACCTAAAACAGATTGCAAACATATATTTCTTCCTTTAGGAAGAAATGTTGCAGAAATGTGCGCATGAAATATTGTCAAGTGATGAGGTGAGTTGACCTTTAAACGATCCACTACACGTTAGCTCTTATCCGATTTTAAAATAGAGCAGTAAATTACCTACTTCCTATTAGATTCTTTTATGTTTGATTTGAATTTGAATAACATGACAACTGCTGTTTGAAGGAAGGAGGGGGAATAATTAATTGTACATAGCATTTCTTTTATTAAAATACAAGGATAGTGCTGAATATTGTATCATACTTCTAACTTTCTTATTGTATATTCCTTCATTCAGTTTACTGAAATGATAAATTTTCTTTATGTTATATTATTTTCTGAAATTAAATCAAAAGAAAGACTGTAATCAATCTTGTATCAGGCCATGAGGCTGGGTGTAAATGTGCTTTTTTGATTGATTGATTGATTGATTGATTGAATGATTCATTCACTATTTAATTTATTTAACTTATCAAATTGTGACTTTCTGGAGCATCATGAGTTGATTAATACAGGCAAAGATTGTGATGATACTGGCAGTTGGAATGAACATTCTATGG
>JAOBRD020271082.1:0-19461 GCA_027575215.2 Hydrozoanthus sils | reverse complement strand
CTACCAAGCAAGTAGCACAGGCTCTTAAACCCTCAAGGAATGCTTCCATTGAAGATGATGTGTTCTTCCTTTGTTCTATCATACAAGTAAAATCTTGAAGAGATGACATATCACTTTATCGATGTTCTACCTAAGCTACCAAGCAAGTAGCACAGGCTTTAAACCTTCAAGGAATGCTTCCATTGAAGATTATGCGTTCTTCCTTTGTTCTACCATACACGTTAAATCCTGAAGAGATGACGTGGCATTTTATCAGTGTTCTACCAAAGCTACCAAGCAAGTAGCACAGACTCGTGGAACTTTCAAAGAATGCTTCATTTGAAGATGATGCGTTCCACCATTACTCCATCATGAAGATAAAGTCCTGAGATAGGACGTACCACTTATTAGTGTTCTACCGATAAGCAACGCTGGTTCTTTGAAATCCTATGGAACAAGTCTGGTTTAATAAAGCTTCAGTATGTCAATCATTCAGCACTCAGGAACTTAATGAAGAAGTTAACACCAGCTTGCCAATTTTGTGCTATAGGAATGGATAGAAAAAGTCAGACGGGGCTTTTGCTTCGAAAGTTGGCGTTGGCTTCATTGCTGCGTCAGGTCTTTCAGACACGTCAATAAAACTAACGGAGCTCACAACTTCAAAGGACTGTTCCAGCATAGAATTACCAGGCTGACAGTAAGGGCCTACACACTAAAACAAACAAGAAGGAAGTTACTTGAAGACTGAATATACAATCTCTAAAAGTGGTTCTTCAAAAACTTGATAACCTTGAACAAAAAGCTCTAAACTCGGGAAGTCAATGTCGATAATATCTAATCAACCAAATGAGTGACTATTAACTTTATATGTGTTGTATTTAAAATCAACTTCCAATTGTCTCAGGTCTAAGCATATTGGGTAAATGGAAGGTAAGAGGTTTGTGAATAGGTACTGTAGCTATTAAATCTACGTAACCTGTAAATGAACTATAGTCGGTAGGTAAAGAAAACTGGAAGCGACGCGATACAATTAGGTAATCAGATGGAAACGCAGTTTCAATTAACGCAATGTAAGTTAATAGCATCATTATCATCCTAATTTTCATCGTCACAGTCTTAAGTGTTGACAATGAATGTTTTGACTCATCCGATTGTTCTAAACTTCTATAAGTAGAACTGAAATTAATTCGCTTACTGGAAAAAATCCTACACGAGTACGACATTTCGGCCGTCTCACACAGTCTTCTTCAGGTTGGACCACGCAAGTGTCATTTGATAGCTGACCCGGAATGTCCTGTAAAACCCTCTAAAGTCTTAAGTATTACATTTTATTTTTTCCTAAGAGGGCACAGTAACGAATGCTGCAATCTGATTGGTTCTTACAGGAGTCCTGAATTTCCTATCTGTACCCACGGGCACGGTAACGCTTACGCCAGCATTTTTTTGTTTTTACCTAAAACTTTGTCTTCTTTACTTGTAAAAATCCAAACCATTTAAAAGGGTAAAACGAATTTATTTCAAACCACTTTTTCTGCCAAAACATTAAACTTAAGACACTGTGTTGAAATAAAATTGTTTCACGTGAATTATCCTATTTTGTAGTCTTTTTTAAAAACATCCCAAGCTAAACGCGACGTGTAAGTGTGAGTAATAGAGAAATATAACACGACGAAAACGTTCACTGGCTCTTTTATACAATTAATTTGAAGAAGGAAAAAATAAGTAAATTATTGGCCCGCCATGGTAGGTCCGTATAGTAAAAAACTGTGATCTCGGTCTTGACAATGCTGCCCTCGGCCTACGGCCTCGGGTCACAACATTCTCAAGACCTCTGGCACAGTTTTTCACTATACGGACCTCCCAGCCGGCAAATAACATATATATATATTATTTAATGGAGAGATTGTTTAGCAACGAATTAATATAACAAAATGTCATCCCAGGAACTAAAGAAAAGAATGTAAGCCTACCTGGTATCTGATTTCTTTCAAATCGTCGTACTTAAATTGCACGCCAACAATCTGGCAGAAAAAAAAATAAAAAAGGATGTAGTTGTTCGGCAGTTAATGAGCTTGGATCTTAATGCCTAGAGGTGATATTTCTTACGACATAAATGTATAACCGTTAAACGATCTTACAAGCTCCAAATACTTGTAATTTCAGAGCGGTCTAAAGACATCCAGCTTTACCTCAAAAAAATGCTGCTCTATACCAGGATGCTAGGAGGAGTTTACAGGTTGTGACGTAGTTTTGTTTGCTGGTTTTCTATTACCTTGCCCTGCTCGATAATTTCCCTCATCAAAAATATTTTTTCCAAAGCAAACTAAGTCCTTTCCCCTTTTTAAACATTTGTCTTTTATTCCATGGTATTGTAATTGATGCATCAAAAAGAAGTTGTTTACTTGAAATTTTGTACGACAAATCGATGTTTTCCTCCTAACCAAACTTATTTTTCTAGCCTTCTCAGCTTTGGTTCTATTCATAAAAAACTTCAATTAAACTTGCTTAATATAAATCCTCCAAAGCATCAGAAACTATCCAGATAAATTTGACATTCAGCGTTATTGTCTGTCACGCTAATATAACGTGCCTTTCTCGTTTCTCAACCGTAAAAACACCAACCCTGCCACTTCGACAGCATCCTTTGCCAGAAGTGGCTTAAAATTTAACCTAAAAACTTAAAAATAAATTGTAATAGTTGCATTCACTACTAATGGTGTAACCTTTTAACTAACCTTTGGCTGTGGATTGGAGAGAAAACCGAAATTACTAAAGAGTACTTGAACATGTACCCCCAATATCATGTTGTTGCACAACCCGTTACTGCCGTCTGGCTGGAAAGAGCAACACATGTTGTAAGTACAGAGAAATTGTACACACAACCCACCCCAGTAACATGTTGGTGCACACCCCGTTAATGCTGTCAGGCTTTTAAGAGCATACACGTTGTCAGTGCAGAGAAATTGTACACATATACTCCCAGTATTATGTTGGTGCACACCCCGTTACTGCCATCCGGCTAGAAAGAGCAACACACGTAATGAAAACAGAGAAACTACTACCGTTTTGCTTCCAATGTCTTGACCCGATCTCAGTAAATGTAACGATAACCTGTTTTAACTCGATATTTGCAAACATATTCATAATTCTTGAACTCCATTCCAGGAAAAATTTCAGGAAAATGCTAAAACTACTAACAAACTTCTTGAGACCTCAATGGAACAAAATCACAGTATACAAACGTCGAGGTAAGGTGCAAACTTTCAGAAAATTTAACCAGAAACTTTCCTTCTGGTCTGGAAGTTTCCTCATACTTAAAACTCCTGATGCTTCTCAAAAGTTTTTGAAACCAAATTTCATCAATGCAAAACAAGGTCTCTGAAATTTGATTAAAAAGGTAGGAGTATATACACAAAAAGCAACAACGCTGCTTGCAGAGGAGGATCGACATATGACACTGGTCTGTTCAATACAACGAAAACCCAAGAAGACTAGAGAAAGAAGGGAAGACAAATGGTAGTCTATTCTATAAAATTAACAAAAGCCTACAAGGCACTCACTTGGTCTGTAGGTCTGGAGTTAATAATCCTGACCCAGTCATCAACTTTGTTGACGTCAGAATTTCCAAATGATCCTACATAGGTGGGTGGGTTTCCTAACATGGCACTAAGGGCAGTCTCTTGGATAACCTTGCATACCGAACTGTCAGCACTCGAGTTAATGCTGGAAGATAATAACCAGTTATGGATTAGTTAAGTTACCCCATTCAATATAAAACTGTTTAGGGAAAGTCGAGCTTGCTTTTGCAGTCATTACTTCGCCTTTTACCAACGTGACTTGGGATTGACTCCTGCTCTACGAATTGTTCTCCAGGAAAAATGTAAAAATACGTAAAATTCAGAGTTTTTCAAGAAACGTGCAAATCCTCCTAACTTCAGTAGCTATTTTTCCTTCCTAACTAGATAACTGAACTGTAAATCATTCAATGGATTTCGGCTCATTGCTGTCATATCTTTAAAAATTATTGCAAGAGTGCGCACTGCATATGAGGTGGTAAATAGCCAAAGAGTAGCATAGCCAAAAGTCTGCTATAAATCATCTCATATCCAACAAGTGCAAATTAAACTTCTTGAGTTTCCCAAACACATCGATAGTTAAAAATAACAGCTAAAATTTATTCAGAACCATATTTCAGCTTTGCAATACTACACAGTCAGTTTCCATATATGATCAATTGAGTGAACCAATCAGAATGCCAGAAACGTAATAACCAACATAATCAAAAATTAAAAAGTGTAGGTTAACTAGGTTTCACTTACATCAGTGAACATTAACGATAAGTCCTTGCTAACTTCAATGCTCACCTAATCATACAGCCTGTTCGCATGTCTTCACCAAATGCCACAGGCACTCTCTCACTGGTATTCATACAAGCCCCTTCATTTGATGGCCGTGCTAGAGTTAACCAGCTGCGGCGATCAACACTCATCAGAATGGCCTCTCTGAGTGTAGCTAAGAATTGCAATCATAATTTTGTTGTTTACAGTTCACAATGATAACGATTCGTTCATCCAGTCAAATTTCATGATTGGTAATAAGTCGAGTTGTGCTTTGCTATGAATTCATGGCTTTTTTGTGAAATTCAAGAACTCTTGATGCTGCAGACTTTAAAACTGCAATTATAGAAAACGTTATAGCTTCTATTTCATCATGTTCTTAAATTTGAGTACAATTGCTGTTACGTGTTCTGGTATCAGCCAAATTCCAAGTATCCAGATTCCTTGATTACTCTGAGTTTTTGTCCTGATCCCACTTCTTCACGAGCGTTGACTAAAAATAAGTGATCAATTACACAAATTTTGTTCTTAACAGTAAAAAATAAAACTCTCATTTACCTTAAAAGATAGTGTTATATAATTTTAAATATACTTATTTGTTTTAAATTTTACGGCCAACGTAGTAGTTTTGTAGTGCTAGTTGACATGAGCTAATCAGCATGGAACTAGTTTTAAAACAAAATATTTCATTTTTTCTGGACAGTTCGATTGTGTTTTGCCCACTAACAGTAATTTCAATTATAAGATTCTTAGTTGTTCAGGTTTTTCAGTGATGTTTCAACAAGTGCAGATCGTGTTTGGGATAAGTTGTTTTAATGTTTCAAATAAATTACCAAGCTTCGAAAAATACTTCAAAACTAGCGAAGAGTATGCACACTTTGTGGCCACAATAAAATTAAAGATCTTTGGAGGTCTTAAAGATTTCATAAATTAACTGCACGGGCTTCTTTACCAAATGTCTTTATTTGTATGACTAATGTAAGGAGAAGTTAGATGTTGATAAACTGGCCAAAGCCAAATGGTTTTCATTGACAAAACAACGCCAAAACTTTCCCTATTCCTCAAAATTTATCTCAGAAAAATATCATAACTGTCTACAAACCCTACAACTGACTAGTGTCTAACTAGAAAACTAATAGATTAGGTTACTTTAGACACTAGACATTTCCCAAAAATACTAATATATTTGTAATTCCATTTATCTATTAATGTGTAACAGTGTATGGTAAGCCTTAATATAAATTGTTTAAAACTATGTAAGAAACTGAGAAATGTTCATAAAATCTTGTCTTGTCTTGGCTGGTTTAAAGTGCTAATTACAAAGAGCCCCATAAACAAGGATACTTCTGAGTTGCTGGGTCTTTCTGAAGCACCCCAGCAAGTAATGGCTGCCCTACAAGATACCCAGGATTTCCTGATCTTCTGAAGCTAGCACCATTACCTTCCTGTAAAAAGCACAATATTTGTTTCTAATCAGTCAACCATATTCCAGTGTTATAATTAGACTAAAACGAAAGGTTTCAGTACTCTGTCATTTTATCCTGCACCCTGTCACTATCATCAATTTCCCTGTCGTTTTCTCACCTCCAGCCTTATCATCACAGTGAGATTGTAGTAAAAAAAACAGTAAGTTCTGATGTTTCAACTCTATATTTTTCAAAGTTCTTGAGCTTTTTGAACGATCACTCAAAACAATGTAATTCTGTGCCAAAACAATCAGTCTGGAGTTCCAGTGCTTATTGTCTTAGTACTTGCTTTGTTACTGACCAATCAGAGTTCAGATATAAAAAAAACAGAAGTTGTTACATTCTGCAACAGGGCACCCTGTAAATTGTTTCAACAGGCTACAACACTGTATTCTATCTAAAACAATGACAACTAATTTTTCATGATATATTAGGTTAGATGAATGGACTTGATTCACAATAGGAAACCAGGAACACATCAACAACAACAACAACAAAAACTTTATCTGGTACTTGGATGATGATAGTTTACATATAACATAAAGCAATTACAATTTGAAAATTAATCTGAGATAGCACCAGCTACTTAGAATTAGCTTAGCTAGTCAAGCTAAGTAGCTTGGTCGGAGCAGTATAATAATATTGTAAGTTGCAAGTATAAAGGCACTAAAATAAAATAAAAAATACAAGATAAATAGAGTAAATACAATACACACAATCATCTAGATAAAAAAATAATAATAACTCTTACAAAATTACAGAAAACAAACAAATAAACAAAGATCTGAGCAAGGATGCAGAAATATTTTTTTGGTCTCTCTTTCAGACATTTGTCTGATCAAGAACATATACTAGGGACTAATAGCAACAAAGACGTCAATACTGCTGACGACAGCAAAAAAGGTGAACGCAATAGCTGCTTGTTGGAATGCACTGTGCTTGCCACCTACACGCCGTTGTCTTGAAAATTACAATGTCAAAAACTTGTTGTTGGAGTTCTTGCAGCTGTGAGAACGATTTCAATGAAATTTTCTCCGTCTTCATTTACCTTTAAAACAGAACTTTCATGTTTTTTTTTTCTTTTCACAAAGCATAATTTCCAAAGAAAGAGAAAGCAAACGAGCCACACAAGATCAAAATGGTCAAACCAGAAGTATGTTGTTTGTAAGAAGTTGTCATCAATGTTGCCTTCTTCCATGCATAAGGCCCCCATTACCAGACAAATCATAAAATTGGCTGGACATAAGTGTAAACTTTGTATTAGAATATGGCTACAGAAAAATGGATGGTAATTCTCAAAGGAAAAGGGTCTTTCTTTACTTTGTTTTCTTCAGTTATTTAGTAGTACCTTCAAAATGGATTGATGAATGATAATTTCAGAACCGTATCTTCAAGTAAATAGCTCAGATATTTGGAATAACTACCAAAATGTCTGCAGCTAAAGTACTCGGTCTTTGGTCCAACCAGAGTCTGATTTTGGCAGACAGATGGCTATTCTTGCCTGACATATGTCCATTGTCTGGCCTTTATTTGAAGCCTTACAAGCAAAACAAACAGATCAACTTTATCAGATTTAGAAACACACCGTTTTTAAAATCAATAGCAACAGATTTAAACTTTAACTTAATTAGAAACTAAAAGACTGGGAAGCTAGAGTGTCATTGAAAGACTATGGATGTTGTCTTTCAGCTGCACGTTTACATAAAATATTAAATTTCAATTGAGGACTAATACTACTGTTAAAATGTTTCTGATGTTTCTTTAAAATGTCCTAATTTTCCCCTGTCAACAGCATCATCAGGGATTGAAAGAAATGATAATATCCATGCTGGTCTAGTATAAAATATTTTGTATAAATTATGTATAGAGTGAATGGAGACAAACAAACCCCAGACAGCTTGAAACAAATTGTACTTAAAATAAGCAAAACCCAAACATTTAGAACATACCTTGGAAAAAGTGACTGAAAACTTTTGTAATGGAGGGAGATTTGCAGCAGCTGACAAAGTTCCAAGCACAAGAGTTAGCTCCAGAGCAGCTATAACTGTTGATGAATTGTTGGACAATCGAATGTTGTAAGAAACCTGAAAGTTAGAGACAAAACAAACAACATCAAGTTTCTTCCAAAAGTACTGTCAGTGTTTTACAGACACATGTCTTATCAATATATAAGTTTTCCAGGAAAATTCAGTTTTTTTATAGATCTACTTGCAGAAAATTTGTATGAATCTATAAACAAGCAGCGAGTGCTCGGTCACTCAGTCAGTAGTATGAACAAGCAGTGAGTGATCACCTTACATGGCATTATGCTGCCAATCAATTATTCTAAGCTTACATTTAATAACTAGTTTATACAACTTGTCTTCTCAAAACTGTCTAATATAATGTGTTAATGTCAAGTACTTAACAAATCTGAAAATAGAAACCTCTGCGTGTCTAAGGTGTCATCATCAATGCCTTCATCATCATCATTATTACTATCTCTGTTACTGTTTAATACTATTACCTCTAAAGTAACATTACTGCAAATTTTGTCCTTATCACTGTAGGTAGGGTCAGGAGGTACGGTAAACCCACACGGGCCTGTAACCCCATCAAGAGTCTTGCATGTTATTGGCTGCGCCAAACTGACTGATACCAACTGGGATACATTGTGAGTTGTTCCACTGGAGCTTGGACTGGATGACAGCACAGTCGAGCTTGTGACAGCAACTGTTTCACTGGCAGTTGGACTGACAACCTTCCCAGTGCTAGTGCTACTCAAAACAGATGCTGGGGTCTGAAAAGAATATTGGCAGAACAGAGTAACATCAGTTCTGGATGTAAAAAACAACTAAATATTTGAGTTATTACGTCCATACCGAGTGTCTAAGTGATCCACTTGTGGGGTCTGAGATCAAGCAATTCTAATGCCTCTGCTACCAAGCCAACACTTAACAAGGGGCAGGGGCATTACAACCTTCCCAGTCAATAAATTGAAAGAAATTATTCATCTTGGATAAAATTATTGTTCAACTGTCTCACGATGTGAGTTGTCGGGTCACAACTATTTGACTGCTTACTGCAAGTCTTCTTCAGGAAATGTGTAGCTTTACTAAGAATCATCACAGCATTTGGGTTAGATGATTTGATCTACATAGTCACTCAACACCCTGCATTTTAGGCTCTTGGCTATTTCTTATTGCTGTAAGCGAAGCTAGCAGCAACACTATTACAGTCCGTTGTGGGATCCCTGTGTCACATGATAGTAGTCTATCTCGTGAGTGGGATGGCAATGGATGATTTTAGTGCCTGCAATGTCACAATGCCATATGTCGCCTGCAGTGTCGCAATATCATACGTCATTACTTGCAGCACTTTACTTTTGACAAAAACTACTAGTTATTATAAACATTTATGCTCGAACTTTTACACTATGTTTAATAATAATTCATATTTTACAATCACACATACTGTGGCAATTTTGAAACCTTGGTAGTAACTTCTTGCTGAGAGAGTTGGAAGGCTCGAGCACTGAATTGCTAATTCTGTGATGGACCTGGTACATTCTGAATTTGCATCTTGTAAAAATCCTATAGTTGAAGAAATTCTAATCACTGCCACAAATCTGTGCTGTTATAATATTATCCTTATCCTGCTAGCAATAGTTAAAAATATTCTAACTTAAAACCACTGCTTGGAAACCTAAAAAAAGACCATGATTCATTTTGTTTGTCTTTGTAAATAGACTCTGAAAAGGTCCTTCGCTTGGAACCACAAAATCTGAAGTTTGTTACTTTACTAAGATTTAATTTAATTATTTTTTTTAAAAAACTAGCGGAATAAGGGTTAAAAAGGAGGTGTAACACATCTGACTCTTCTCATTCAGTCTTTCATTGGTCCAACCAAAATATCATTTCTAAAGCTTAGTGGCCCTTAAGGCCATTGTTAATCTCCAGTTTCTATAACTAGTTTCAGGCAGATGAGAATCTTTGCTACTCCCAGTGCCAAACAAGTATATACTCATTTATACAGCTGAGTCAACTGAAGCTCCACACTATAAGAGTGCAAAAATTAATATTGATCATGATTTGGGTCTGAGTTCACAAACTTTTGGTCACACTCATTGACAAATCAATTTATAATCATACCATTAACCTGCATTCAGCCACTGTATCATAATTGTTACTACTGGACATGTAAATGTATCAACTAGCAAAACAAGTTAAGGTTACAGATTATAAACTGCCTACCTGCAGCATTTCTGTCATTACATTCCTGTGTTGTCCCAGCACTAGGAATTGCTAGATACCCTGTGGCACCATTATCAAACTGGAGTATCACTGGATCTCCAACCTCAAAATGAATTTATTGTAAGCAGTGAACAATTATTGAAGGGATCAGTGCCAGTTTTCTGTCAGATTGGACATGGGATAAATAACTTTAAGCTCACTCTGAGGTCGTCCCTCAACAGCTAGGGTTGTTTCACACAAACTGAGCCAGGGTTCAAAATAGCCACCAGCTGCCTGTGGTAGCCAGCAAATTTGTGATCCTTCTGGCAAATTTCATTTTCAATAATTGCAATTTAAGATGAACTGATTCTATAAAGGGGAAATCAAAAAATGGATAGCTGCTTGTAAAATCAGAGATGAACCTGATTATATTTTCATCATCTCAAAATAACTGCAATTTATAATTTTGTAATTTATATTTTTTTACTACAATGTTATGTACAATCTGTTCATACCAAAACCAGCCGGCCAACATTATTTGAACCCTGTGAGCTATAACATGACAGAAGGCTACAAGTTATTTAAAGAGACTGTTAACTAGTAAAAATGGAAATAGACTAGAACAGAGTGTAAAATTGTCATAAAAGCCAAAGTAGATTATAAGTTGCTGAGAGTGATTTGAGTCAGATGGAATGTAATTTCAAGGAGTGATTCCACTAGCAGAGGCAACGTATTTGTAAGTATTACTAGTTTGTTCTTTTATTTTCTGTTCATTAGTGTAGACTTAAATAAGATTTAGTTGTTATTATTTTAGAAACCGTAATAAAATGAAATGCCAGCGCAATGAGTAATAAATGGTTGCCAATCCACTCCATGATTTTACATTATTTAAACAATGAATATGTGGGAATGAGAGCTTGTCACTACTTATATAGTTCAAAAGGGAGAACTAACACAGAAGACACAAATTTAAGTTTAAACTCATCTAACTTTCTGGGATAAAACTTCTTTCAGTTTTTAACTCAAGGATTTGCAAGTGCACACAACTGTATAACTACATGTGAATTTACAGTAAGTTATGACTCACATAATTATGCAAATTTGTCAGGTCACATACACAAACAAAATCGAATCAACAATTTACTGTATTGTCAGACAAGAAACAGAGCTGTGCACATAGTGTTTATTTTCTTTTTTTAGGAATGATAGACTGAGCTATTACCTAAAATGTCGAGTGAATATATTCTTACTTTGTATATTGTTGAGCCATAAGTTGGGTTGATGACAGAATTACCATAAACAAAAGAAGTAGAACCTGTGAACAACTTCACAAATTCTGCTGATGTTGTTGCAGTCCTGATGTCATTATAAATGTTTCGACCAGCATCTGAAAATAAGTGCAGTAGAAATTTTGATGAGCTTCTTCGTAATCTGCTTTATTTTTCCATATTAACTCAAATCATGCACTCATAAGGTCCTAGCTCCTAAGCATGACAAAGATTGTGTCACAAAATTCTTTAATAAAGGACCTTTGTTCTTTGGATATTCAGATAAGTCTCAATCTTCACCTTAATCAAGATTTATTTTGTTTCATCACCAGTTTTCAGTTTGCATTACCAAATGTCTCAATGTAAAAATGAGTTATATTTATGATTAAGTTAAATGCTTAAGAACTTACTAGGTAAACATGGGATTGCAGGGCCAATGCCATTTGAAAATCGTTGGCAAGTGACACAAACCTCACCTAAGTAAATCAAGGTGAGCTGTCTTTTGCAAGTGATAAGGGCTTGAAAGAAACTCGTACAAGGACAGTGCACCAGTGTTACTTCAAATTTCATCCAAATTTGAAGTAATTCCACTCACATTGACAACCGACTGTGTTTAGAAAACTTAAAGTTCATATAAAGCAAAACTTTCATTACTTCAATTGGTAGACCTTGCTAAATGAAGAATAGCTACTAAAATTTTTTGTCAGAATCTTCTATGGTTCTAGAGATATTAGCATTTAAAGTTTTCCACTGATGATCTCACAATTGGTTCCAACAAATTTACATTTTATTTAGATCTGCAGCCAATCCATAACCTTTGGATTAATTTGAGCCAAACATGAACTGATTATCTAGTAATTACCTCGAGAAGCATCAGCAGCGCAACTTTGGCTTACATACACCCAGAGTTTATGAATTGACAGCAGATTCTAGAAAAATGCAAATTTGTCAGAACCACTCTTGACGTCATTAGTTCAAAACTTTAAATGTTAATATCTCAATCTTGAACCATGGAAGATTTTGACCAAATTTTTGCATCACTATGCTTCATTTAGAAAGGTCTATCCATTTAAGTAACATAAATTTTTACCTCATATGCACTTTCGAACAAGAGTAAGAAAATACTTTTTAATTCGTCAACAGTATTCAATAAAAACAGTTAAAAAGTGTGAACTGGTTTTCATAAAACCGAACTATTGTCCACCAGACAATAAACATGCATGATTGATTGTTCTCATTGTTGTTGTGGAAGTATTTGCATGTGAATTTTTCTAATGTGAATAAGACAAACCACAAAACATTACTAAGACTGTATTTCCCAATGCTGTGAACGATTCCTGGAGAAAGGTGAGCATTTAATTGCTCTTCTCAGGTCAATTTTGCATGAGCGAGACTCACCTCCCCTGGGATCACAATTTCCTAACTGATCCCTTTCAGTTCAGTCAATTTATCGATATTTTACTTCTCCTTACATGACAGATACAAAACAAGTCTCGAAATGAGAAAGTGGGAATTGACCAAACAAGGAAAACTGTTGAAAATTAAAGTTCCAAACTGATTAATTGAAAAGTAAGAATCCGATATTCAGTTGGTTATGGGAGAATTAACAAAGACAACATTGGGTGTGTTAGGACCTAAAATGGTTGAACCCCATGAAAAGCATTGAGGAGACAATGCAAGAACAAGACTCTAAATTTTATGTTTTATTTACTTTATACATAATGTTTTAAAGGAACACTTAGTATATGAACTTGAAACCTCTTCTATACATTTTTTTTAGAATTATATGTTTGCTAACTATAATTCTAAAAAATATAAAAGTAACAACAACAAAAAACTTTTAATTTTAATAATCATAGTAATTTTTTACAATAATAATTATTAGAATTGTTTTTTGTTGTAGTTATCATTATCTTTAACATCATTTGTAGTATTTTTACCATGATTGTTATTTTAATCAAAATATATTTGCTAGCGAGGTAGTTCAAAGTGTATTAACTGATGACAATAATCAATGTCAAAATCAACATGATGGCACTTACAGTTGTCCCTAATGATACAAAATAGTCCTGTTCCAGTTGGTTGTGTTTTGAATTGTGTGTTATGCAAGAATATTAACTGATCTGATACACACACCTTGTCATCCTGACTGAAACACAATTTTACAAAACACAAATTAAATTCAACACTTTCAATATGAAAGAAACAGGCCCATCAAGGTAGGGTGGAGAGGGGGTCCGCCCTCTATTCAATAATTTTCTCATCATTTGCAGTTTCCAACTCGGAATAATTTTGAATTTATTGAACACTGACTGCAATTCTATGCTATGCTCACAGCCCCCCCCCCCCTTAAATAAAAATTGTTCCAATGGGCCTGAGTATGTAACATAAAAACATACATTTCAAGCAAGCTATTTAAAGTGAAAGAGCATCCAGGTAAAATCATAGCTTTGAATATATCAAAATGATCTCTGAATAAAAAATGAAAAAATCAGGAGCTTACTTCAGATAGTTAAATTGTTTTACCTTTTTTATCCATAACTTTAATAGTTTGGAATAATTATTTACTCGGTTAACAAAGGCTTTTATAGTGTATGTAAGATAGCAGAAAGCTCCAGATTTTCAAATTTTTATATAGAAATCTCTTCTATATATTTCAGAGTGATAAAGTTTAAACCAATCTACTGCTGCAATCGAGCCGTAACATAAGATGTGAGATTTTACATGATCATATCATTACTGGAGCATCTTTTTAATCAACTTGAGACGGTAAAATTATTTTGTTTGGTTCTTCTTTTTCGTCATCCACACTAAAAACAAATATGTATTAAATTTTAGTAATACCTCAAATCTGCATCTTTGCAGATTGTGAATGCTTCTTTATCAGCTGGTGTACAGTCAGAATCACAACAGCAATTCACATCGCAGCCGTTGCTCGTCAGATCACAAGTACAACCTACAGCATATATAATTTTACAGTTAACAGTGTGTTCCTGTTTGTTCGCCATGATATTTTTTTACGAACTGTAGAGGTGACAAAGTTACCAACTAAAAAATTAAAACTATATGGCTTCTAAGACATCAACATTTGCAATATCACCATAACGTCCCTGTCGATTAATTTATCTACTTTGCAATCGATTTTGTTACCCACTGTAATTATATTGACTGTCGAGTATTGTTTTCTTCTAGCAATGTACCAAACGCACTCTAATGTGACTGTAGTTTCAAAACAAGTAAAATTCAAGATTACCTGAGCTACTGGACGATGAAAATACTGTCCTGTTAGATACAGCGTTGCAACCTGTAACCAGCAGAGCTATGAAAACTTTTGCAAACAAATCTGCCGCCATTTTGAAAACAAAAATGTATCCCAGGAAGCTTCGCGCAATGTTTCTCTGACGTCATTAGGTGGGATGTTTGGAGGTGGGGCAGTGGACTGGGCACCAAAAACCAGGCCGAATTACAAAACACGACAAACACACACACGCACTATGAGCTTAGTTTATAGAGAAAGGGTGATAGACGTAACGTTGAAAACACAAGAGAACGGAATTATATCGTTTCATAAGACAAGCAAGAGCTGAAAATGACATCGAGATTGATATTCCGACAGGTACAAAAAGTTCATTTTATACTTGAATTGGTAACAACAAGCAGTTCTTGTAGAGTTGTTTATTCAATTCATTTATGATTTTATCGAATTTGCACCGTTACCTACCCAATTCAAATGGTTGTTGTGCGAATATTTAATATTGTATGCATTGAAAAAAGGTCTTTAACACCAGAAATAGTATTTTAAAAAATCTCAATTGAATTTAAACTTCATTAGAGTAAGTGGGAGATATGGTGGAATATGTTTGTGAATTAAACTTACGAAGTGCCAGTTACAGTTATATAATAACAACTCCTGGTGTTGTAAGTATCGACGACCTGTTAAAATATTCAAACTTGTCTTGGAAACACTAATTTAAGTTTTTGGTAGAAAATTATTCCTTTGATAAAACTCCCTTTTAATGACTCGAAGATAAACCGGTCATTTCGTAATCTTACCCCTTCTGCAGCGATCAGCTATTTGAACAACGTCGTGCAATGGTGCACGTTCAAGAGTGCTTCGTGTGTGTTCCAGTTGAACAGAGTATATGATGCAATTTTAGTCTTCGAGTTTGACCACCACACAATAAAAGACATCGCTCTGGCCTTTGTTTTACAATCAAAGGCGATCTTAACTGTTGCAACGTCAGAAGAAAGAAGGTTTAAATGTTTCAAATTGCAAAAACTGTTTTTTATCATAACTATTTACTTTAAAATCATAACATTTTAACAAAACTACGACTTCCACACTTATCATAGTTTTGATTTTATAATATATTGGTTGACATTTTTTAAAGCTCCAAAGGTTATTATTATTGGTATTATTATGGTTTTTATCATTATGTTTATTGTTCAGTTAGCTATCAATGATAATTATCATTATCGCTATTTTCTTACTGTTGTTATTACTATTATTATAAATTTAGCATGTAAAAGCAGCAATAATAGCTTCAGGGCCAATCTTAAAGTTTTATTTTGGTGGTCAATATATGCAATGTTTCTAAAAATAACAGGTTGAATATAAATACTGGATGTACAATTAATGAAGTAGCCTACAATATCATAATAATTTAGATCAAGAAAACCTGAAGGCCAAAAGAAGTTGACCAAAACTAGATGCAGACTGCAGTGCTTTATTTTTATAGTTCTTTTAAAGTCATTTAAAGTTGAATAATACTCACTCTGAGTGAGTTCAATTGGACTGCACTTTGATATTAATTTTGTTGAACCTAGTATTAAATTAATTCTTTACTATTACCAGTGTCCAATCTGTTTACAAGTGTAATATGTTATATGCTTAACATTTGCAGTTATTTGATGGAGAGTCTTACACATTCACTTACCTACTGGGCTGTAGAAAGACAAGAAAAGCTGTTCTTATTGACCCAGTTAATACAATGGTAAATGGTTTCTAGATAATATACACTTTTCTAAATAATTCAAGTAATGCACTGTAAAATGGATGCTACTGTAAAATACTAAGTAATGCTTATTGCCCTATCAACATTTTGACAACACCATTGATATTTATTATGCAGTGATGCATTGATGTTTCATTTCTTATTGTAAGTGAATTTCTTATAAAACTTAATCATAAGTTATTATATTAACCATCCTTAATTTTAACTTGCTGGTTAACTCAAAAAATGTCTATAGGTTCAAAGAGACAAGCAACTTTTACAGGATTTGGAACTTGAGCTTGTTTACGCAAGTGAGTTGATTGAATTGCTTAACTCATTATTTACACTTGTCAGTATGTGTGATTACAGGTACCATAAGTAAGAATTCTTTTTTGTAAGGACCAAAGCTACAAAAGAAATGGACTATTAACCCACCAAGGCAGGTTATCTTCTGATTTTCCCTAGAGTTGTATGTGTTCCTATCTAGTCAAAATGGGGCTTTATAAGTATTTTCTCATGACTTTGTACACACTCAATCATGATGTGCACAGTAGCCCTGGCCCTATAAGCTGAGGTAAAGTAAAAATTTTAGTTATTTTAAAAATTCTTGATTTTACTGCTAACAGTAACAATAAAGCTGTTCTATAATTATGCTTAAAAAACCATAAGAATTTTTTGCCTGAAGTGTTCTACAGTTCTTGAGGGATGAAAATGTATAACAGTTTGATGAAACGATATATAGCGATGAAAAGGATCAAGGTCTCTTTGTCATACAGTGCTGGGCTGTTATTCCACAACAGTTGTGATCATGCAGGTTACAGCTAGTCTCAAACAGGTGGCATCCCAAACATTCATGTAAGCTGGTCCCCTGATCGAATAGCTGTTTTGTCAATAAATTACATTATATCCTAACTAACTAGTACACTGTATTTACCTCACTTTTTTTCACTCCAAAATGACAAAAATCGATAATGCATCTTATACATGGAACACAACTTTTATTGGTAATTTTCATAATAAAAAACAAAAGATCATTTATATTTAGCTAGCAATTAATGTTTACATTCTTGTTTATCAAGAGCATTCCATTCCTCATCAGTATTGAACTATATTTTGAATACTTTGATGTGTATACATCATAAAATAACTCTTTCAAATAAATTTTCGTTCGGTATTTGTCATCACCAATTTACTGCAAGCCTTGAGTTTAATTTTCATGTATTCTTTCTGGAAGTGTATGCATCTTATATTCAGGTAACTGTGGTATGAAGGCTTCTAGAATGCTGCAAGAGATATGTGTACTTGTTTTATGCTATAAATATTTTGTTTAACTTGTAATTTATGAATTTTACCCAACTTGTTTAAACCTTGAGTTTACATTTACTGGTATTGCTAGCTATAATTGGACTGTGCTGGTTTTCACCCTGCAGTGAACACCCATGTGCATGCAGATCATATTACTGGTACTGGACTTCTAAGAACACTGACAGGCTGCAAGACAGCTATAGGGAAATATTCTGGTGCTAAGACTACAGATGTTTACCTGGATGATGGAGATCAGATTAAGTATGGAGATCAGGTGAGTAAAATAAATTGATATTAAACAGATAGCAGATATGGGAAACAATTAAACAAATATGATCATGGTGTGATACACGAACATGCAAAAGATGGTGACCCACACATTTACCCATATTTCCTAGAGCTCATAACCGCCTAACAGTGCCCATATGAGCAATTATGAGCTTTCCTGAGCTTCTTTTAGTGGTGTAAGGTTTGCAGTGCATTGTGGTAAAATGTACAGTCGCCATCATTTTCAGAATGGTCAATTGTGATGGTGATGATGGCAATGTCCAAAGAACTTTTTCTTGGTTTATGGCAAGTAGCAATGATTATGAGTAGTAGTGTAAGGTAATGAAGGTGAGTAAAAATTATGGTGATGGTGAAATTAGCAATGATCATTGTGATGATGATGACAAGCAGCTATGATGATTATAATAATGAGTAACAGTTAAATGATAATGATGATGAGTAGCAGTGATGATGGTAATGATGATGAGTAGCAGTGATGATGGTAATGATGGTGAGTAGCAGTGATGATGGTAATGATGGTGAGTAGCAATGATGATGGTAATGATGGTGAGTAGCAGTGATGATGGTAATGATGGTGAGTAGCAGTGATGATGGTAATGATAGTGAGTAGCAATGATGATGGTAATGATTAGTAGCAGTGATGATGGTAATGATGGTGAGTAGCAGTGACGATGGTAATGATGGTGAGTAGCAGTGATGATGGTAATGATGGTGAGTAGCAGTGATGATGGTAATGATGGTGAGTAGCAGTGATGATGGTAATGATGATGAGTAGCAGTGATGACGGTAATGATTATGGGTAGCAGTAATGATAGCAGTGATGGTGGGTCGGAGTGATGAGGAGTGGTAGTGATGGTATACGTAGTGGTATTGGTTGTAACTGTGACAGTAATGATGGTGATGGTGTTAGGGTGGTGGTGGTTGTGATAGTATGGTATACAGTGTTAACTATCTAACCTACTAATCTAGTTGTGTCATAGCTGCTCTGTGCAGGTTACATGCTGGTTGAATAGTATTTTCATATGATAATCATCTTGTAAGACATCTTACATTGAATTGCCTTCCAGGTTCTTGAAGCACGGTGTACACCAGGTCATACAAATGGTAAGCAAATAAAAGGTTGTATTTTGTATTTAAATTGCACATCTTTCTTCTTTGACTGTATTTATGATCTGCTGATTTTTAGTCTATACAAAGTTAGTTTTTTTAATAACTGCCAATTTTTTTTTCATACTTTCAGGCTGCATAACTTTTGTTGACCTGGCAAACAGAATGGCTTTCACAGGGGATGCACTTCTTATTAGAGCTTGTGGGAGGACCGACTTTCAAGAAGGTTAGTCCACTGGTGCCGGGAGGATACTCTCTATTGGTATGATAAAGGTGCTGATCACATTCTTAAGGGTGAATATCAGCAATTTTCAGAAAAATTTAAATTCATTATATTAAAACAGTATTTCTTGGGGGTGCAACAACAAAACAAGCATATTCTTTTCTGCAATTTTCTTCCTTTATAAATTCCAAGCTTTGAGGTACATTTAAAGTAGAAAACTTCCACACCTTAGTAAGTTTAGGGTATTTTTTCACATTTCCCAACAAGCACCTTTTTTGGGGGG
>JAOBRD020270977.1:0-23269 GCA_027575215.2 Hydrozoanthus sils | reverse complement strand
TGCAAGGCCAATACGACTTTTTTGAATTATATTTTGTACAATATTTCGACTGGCCATACCAGTCTTCATCAGGTACATTTTATTTTACTTCTTTAAAATGGAGGCCACGAGATGGCGAGCGTATATCTACAGACGTCGAGATAATGACCTGGTGGCCATGTTTTGACTGCTAAAGAAAATATTTTTGACAACCAACGTTATACTAGACGTTGTGTCTGTGTAGTCGAGCAAAAGAAAATAAAAAATCTGAAATGAATTGTTTGAAGTAAACGCACGGCAGCATAGCGTGTTCACAGGGGGAGATTTTGGGGATGGTGAAAGATTTGAAGAGGGAAGTTTTTGAGGACAAGGACTGAAACAGTCCCTTCTGACCAGGTATAACTGCAAGCGTTTTCCTATCACATCTTTAACTTCAAAACTAATTCTTAAGCCTTCTCTATATTAAATCCCGAGAACTCAAATTTCTCTTAAAGACTATCAATCAATGCAAAAACCTATTATGTCCCTCAAAATCGATATCAAAAACCTGAGAGTATCCAAGTTGCTTCCTTTTAATTCAGTTTGCCATTCTACAGTAAGATCTGATTTTCAAAATTTGAAAGTATGGACGGCGATATCAGCAAGAAACATTTTAAGTTGCCAGAAAGTGGCTTTTAGTGACTGTAATCCCCCCTTATTATAGAACAATTTAAACACTGCTTTAGTTTCCTCTTTTATAAAAAAGGTAAAAAACGGTCAAATAGTTGTTTTACTTATTGTTGATTAACGCTTTTCCCAACGAAAGGCGACGAAAACTTTTCCTATCAGTGTTTTCAACTTTTGATGGTAGCATGATGAATACAGGTTTAAATTTCTTAGGAATTTGTGGCAGTTGACTGTTACAAATTAAAGGTATTCTTGTGACAGAATGCCAAAGCGAATGAGGGTTTGTGAAATAACTGTAGAGAAAGACGCTGTACATGTTTCTTTGACTTGTTGTCATGTTGGTATCAGTAAACCAAAGTTTAGCGTCTAACTGATTGCTATCTGCTATTTGGATACTGAAGTCTATCCTGATACTATGAAATAGCACTCAGTTGCAAAATATCCAACACATCTGTGAGATTTAAATCAAGAGCAGCTATTTTGAGAAATAAAATTCTTATTTCATTAGTTATACATTTTTATTATTTTTTACTTTTGCTTACGTCTGCAGCTACATGAAAGTGCGCGCGCTGCGATTGGCTACTGAGCGAGAAAGATTTTCGTCACTGTGGAATTTTTAATAGTACGCGCACTCTGATTGGCTGTTCGGCGTAATGACTGGTTATCATAAAATATTTTCTTACTTGCTAATTCTCGTTTCTTAACGTAATAAAGACAAAAATTGTCACCTTTGTTAAAGGCAAAAATTTAGTTTTCATTACACCAGGTTCGTTTTGGATCAGTCTTTAAAATAATAACATAGCAGGTAAATTGTAACAAAAGCGACCCTGCGGTCGGACAATTTATTCGAATTGGCCAAGAAACGCGTGGTTTTTTTTTTTAAATTTGACTCGGCCTCATTCGATCACCAATAAGAAACAACCACGTGACCTATTGCGCGCGTAGGCGAATGTTGAAAATTTTCTTTACGGAGTTTTTCTATTGTATTATTTCGTAATAACATTGAAAGGCCATATATTGAATAACTTAATTAAAACCTTGACCGTTGGGTTATTGTAAGGAAATTTGATTCGATGTATTGACCCTGCTATCGCTCCGTCAATACCTATAAACATCAAGTCTTGGCCTGAAATTTTCCTGTAATA
The DNA here is from genome assembly GCA_027575215.2 of Hydrozoanthus sils. Taxonomy (NCBI): domain Eukaryota; kingdom Metazoa; phylum Cnidaria; class Anthozoa; order Zoantharia; family Hydrozoanthidae; genus Hydrozoanthus; species Hydrozoanthus sils. Next base: position 21,479 of record JAOBRD020270977.1, on the reverse strand, counting down.
ACCTCACTTTCGGTCATAAATAAATGCTATAAAATATTACCCAAAAATTGCGCGTCATGAAATTAATGCGAACTTGACAAATTTAATTTTTTTGCGCGCTAATTTGAACAGCAATAACTTTCTTTATTTATAGCATGAAAACACACACGACAGGATCCGGTGATTTGTACGTATGTTCTCAAAAGTCTTTGTTAATCTAATTTCAAGTTCTGAAATATCTGTTTTAAAATCTTTATACCAGATTACTTCTTCAATACTCGCAGCATGCAGTGTCCTCTCCGGCCTCAACGTCAGATGGCTGTTCATCGCTATCAGTGTTTTCTTCACATATTTCAAAATATTGGAATCGCCACGATGTTGTAATCTTCAATGGAATAAAACACTTCTTCTGTTTACTTTTTTGAACAGTATATTTAGAGTTCGAGCATTCGCCCATGTCATCCAAACTAAAGTTGCTTTCCAAATGAATGGTCTGGCCAGCCAGTTCTTAAATGGAACGCACGAGTTCTCAAAACTGGTTCTGCTCGTGGATCAGCGCCGCCCAGTTCTCCCGCTCCGGTCGGCTATAAAAGCGCGGGAATTCGGAGATTTGTGGCAGGGAAAATATACGCGCGCGCCTTCTCAGTTTTCGCTGTTAGAAAATGTCTCAACCTAATTCAGCCATGGACATTTCAATCTAAACCGGCCAGAACCAGGTTTTTTGGCCAGCCGGACAGGTCAAATGGGAACCGACTTGACGGGATTAGAGATAAATTAAAATATACGGTCTAAACTGCATATTTTCCAAATAAAGATTTTCTTTCGTCAAAATGTACAAAATGTTTTGTCTAGTCGCGCAATTTTGTTGAAAAATATGATACCTTCAATATCGCATTAACTTCTAGAATTGATAACGTAGCCTCTCCAAACCGCGTTAATTACCTTGATGTTAATATTCTTGTGCGTTATATAAGTGAAATCGATATTTTAGGTAATTAATAAGGTGATTTTTGTGTGTACAAGCGCAGCGGACTCCATATCAATCAATTTCCTGTGGCTGATCATGTTTCGGGTCGATCGTCTTTGACTAAGTTTCTTAGCTTGAAAAACAGAATTTGCTTGACACCTAAAATTTTACTTTTAAATATATATAGTTCACCAGAAACTCTCTTTAGGCAAAACAGGAGGAAATCGGAATTTCACAAAAGCATGGCCACCGGTTCTCGATTCTTTCTGTCTTCCATCCTCTTTTGAAGTTTATGTAACTTAACTCTTCGTTCGCTATCTCATATCTAACAAGTGCAAGTGGAATAATTGTAAATTTTTTGCTGAATATTTTAATTTCGCGTCAGTTTTTAAAAACGACGTATGTTCATAACGTTCTCACATTTAGAGCACTTTTAAAATTGTCGCTGTGGTAACCATTTTCGTCGGATCTAATACCAAGATTTTCTTGAAAAATATGATACCTTCAATATTGCATTAACTTCTAGAATTGAAAACGTCGGCCTTTTCAAGCCGCGTTAATTATCTCGACGTTAATATTCTTGTGCATTAAATAAGTGAAGTCGATACTTTTGGTAATAAGGCGATACCTTCAAAATTAAAAACGGTGTATATGTCCAGAATGTTTTCACATTTAGACCACTTGTAAAATTATCGCTGTGGTAACCATTTTCGTCGGACCTAGTGTCAAAAACATAATTAACGTTTTAAAGCGTTGTTGTCTAACATAATTTACTAAAAATTTCAAATTTTTGTCGGCCTGTCAAGTCACTGTAACGACGGGAAATATCGGAAAATTCCGTTCGCTCACGGAACAAGAAAGTTTGCAGGATTCATTTCATCTCGTCCATTCGCTTGCGCAACCGAAAAAATGTTGTATAACTTTTCCGGCATCCTTGTCCGAACTATGATATTGCATGGCTTAACTAATTGGCTGCGGCTTAAAGTCCCTTTAAAGCTTATATCTTTAAGTTCCAGATGAAAAGTAGAACTCTTTAATAATAGTAATTTTCGAAAATAAGACCTTTTCTCGCTGTTCCTGCTACATTTCTTCGACTTAATTGAAGCGTGCCGGATGATGACCTAGAAGGAGGCATGAAGAAGAGATAATCTTTTTTATCTCAAAAAATTCAATTCTGGCTACAATAGTCACATTGTTATAACTTTAATCAATGAATTAATCCCTTGAAATTGTTTGAAATAAAAATTTTATGACATTTTTTTACAGAAATGAAATTTTTTAAACATAACTCACTGCTCAGTGCTACGTCACAGGTTACAAGTCCCCGGCCTGCTCGGTCAAAATTTACACTCCAATCTCTTTTTTGATTAATAAGCATCTTAGACGTGGAAATTTTCTTTGGTTATTCGAATTTTGAGTTCACAGATGACAACAGTTTTAATCCGAAAAGTAAAAAATTAAGCTTGATAGGGACTTTAATGAATATGTTAGTTGCTATATTAATTAACTTTATTACAATCAAGGTATTCTTATTAACTAAATACTTACATTTTAAGAGATTTTGATTATGAGTTGGTCTCAATTAAATTCTCCTTTCTGTGTGTATGTGTGTATAATTGCTTAAAATCGTGAAAGAACTAGTATAACACCATTTCAGCTGACTTTCTTAGAGTTTGAATGTTTTTGTGTAATAACATACGTCTTAATTATCAGTTGTTTGTAAACTATGAGTTCATAAAGGCATGTTGGCACTTTATTATTCACTGACTCCTTTTCAGTTTTTATTTCGATACTTACAACAAAGTATCAAAACTATTGTCGACAGATACAACAGAGTTGACACTAAATTCAGAACGTCTAGCAACTACTCGTAGTCCTGAAGGTGTTCGAACGTCGTGGTCGCCCACTCTCGAAACTATCTTCCGAATCAACAAACTTAACAATTAAAATCTATAGGAATAATGCAACCACAACATGAAAAGTTTCACATGCTAGTAACGAAATAAATTGATTATTACCGAAGAAGAGAGCCATTCTTTCTTACCCTAAGGCTTAGCTGCAACACGAATATCTACCTCGGGACGCACAGTTGAAGTAACCACTATATTAGCATCGGCCAAATCTATTGCTTCTGATCTGAATCAAGAAATTTTCCAGTTAAGCTTTCCTTAGAAGTGTGACTCAAATCCTAGCCAAGTTTACTAATTTATGAACCATTAATATTTCTAGTCTAAGGGAACAGATCTATGGTCATGAGTTTTTTCTTCAGTTTTTTTTTTACCTCTTAAAGCTCATATTTTTTTTTATCCGTAGAAAAAATTATCTTAAAAGGTTAACAAAAACTGACAACAATCGAGACAGTAAACTTTTGACTGTACTCCGGTAAATTGAATGTAACTCATGGAAATTAAATGATTTTGGTTGCAGAGTATAGCCTTCTTGACAAGGCTTTTTAGTCATCTCATAATCATTTTATTCTACTGATATATAGAATTTTGCGGCTCTTGTCAAGACTAAAAACAGAACAAAAACTATGTATAACTTCAAATATCTGAAACTAGCCAAACTGGTTAAGGTTTTTATTAAGAAGACAGAGACAGGATATTTTTTCGATCCTATTTTTGCTCTTTGCTGTAAATAAATTGACTAAATTGTTTTTTTAATGCCGACGTAAATCACATGCAACACTTACCTGCTAGTTTCAGCACAGGTTTATCAGTAATCTTCTTTCGCTTTTCTTTCTTTTATTTCTACAGCTAAAAGAAAGCCATTTTAAACTGATGAAGATCCGTTGGTTGCGATAGATGATTGGCAGGCGACTACATACGCGTGCAATTGATACAGAAATTACTAAAAAGCTAAAATGCTAAAACGCTAATATGCTTGTTATGTAAAATGCTAAAATGTTTAATATTCATAATGATTAGAATTATATTTCGAGCCATTTGGTGAGCAGTGTTCTCTTTACAGAGTTTTTAAAAAACATTTAAACAGATTTGATTTCTGTTTGCTCTTTTGAAAGGGAATTACACGCCTTTGGTGCCCTAATAAATAATGAATTTTGGTAAGAATATGTGCGTACGAATGGCACATGAACCTGAGAAGAACTCCGAGTATTTCGCATGCAATGAAACTCAAAACGTTTAATTTATAATAATGTTTGTTAAATATATAGGTGCAATTCCATTTAAAATCTTGTTCATAAAACGAGATCACGCAGCTTCAGTGTCTCTTGAGACCGGCAGCATCTTCCGAATAAATATACACATGTTTGGCGAGGAAGGGAACTCCAATGAAGTAGAAATACGTATACGTTTTTTTATGGATATACATATAGGTTCTGTTCTGGCAGCATCTTCAATTGTTTTAAAATTAGGCTAACGTGCTGGTATTTGCACTTTATATATATATATTGATCATGCAAGTAGCAAAGTTTTGAACAAGTTGTAAACTGATGTTTTTCTTACTTGTCCTAGCCCATATACCACATCAAACTTTGCCCCTTTGGTAGGTTGCACTTTTGCTGAATAGTGGCTGGCTATTCTAACGTGGGACCTTGGGATCGAATTCACACATTTGCCAGTAGCGTAGCCAGGATCTCAAAGTTTTGCAGAACCAATATAGCCGAGCGAGGGCTAAAACATGGGAGTCCAGGGGCCCCTGGGAAATTTTTGAAAATTACGTTACTGAAATTGCCAGAAGTGCACAAAAATCATAAAACCGAGCAAGATATTCCACCCATGCCATTGCTAGAAACTGTCATCCCTGGATCCGTATACGTAAACGTACTGATGAAGTAGGCACGACCTGGGGACTGGGACGTTATTTATTAGCCAGGTCTTCTCTCCACTTGTTTGTAACATCAACATCAGGGGTTTGGGGCGAGTATTAACCACGCAGCATTAATTGCAAAATAACAATTTTAACAGCTGCTTTTAAAAATTTGTTCCCTTTTTCTTTTTGTTGAATATAATTCTAGTAATTTTTCAATACTATTCTTTTCCCTGTCAAAACAATTTGAAGGCCCTATAAGCTGGCTACGCCAGTGTTTGCTATTCGTTTGTTGTCGGCTAAAGTCTTTAGACTCTCGGTTGCTACAATTCTCACTTTACCCTATCCTACACTGTTATTGTTTGTCATGTTTGATTTCAAGGCAATAACAACTATGGGGAGTACGGTAAAGCAAGGAATCTTTGCTTCATGATCATGCTTGCATGTACGATTAAATATTTCTAAATACTGATTTATCCCTTTTTTCTTTATCTTGTGCTTGTGCAAAGTAACTCTTACTTTAATTCCTCTCTTTCGCTACACTTGGACAAAATTGTTAGTCCAAGAGCCAAGCACCAATGGCCATTAAAGAAACAGCTATTGTGTTAACAATAGATCGTATGGTGAGATCGTCCGGGTTATTGTTGTCCTGAGAACGACTGTTGTCGGTGTACTGAGTGACTGACGTTTCGACAACCTGTTGAATACTAATATAGTCTGGCACGCGAATACTGATTGGTTGGTTAAGTTGTAATGTGATTGGCTGTGGGATTAAAGTTTTGTTTCATGATAGGTGGTTTTCGATCCGTAAAGTAAATTTAGCTCGTTCTAAATTCCGTTCGCTGTTTTTTACGTCATAAATGAGTTGTTTGTAGGGTGCTGGTAAATGTTGACATCAGTTGAGTGGAGCCCGTTCTAAATTAGTAAATGTCAGTTGTTGAAATTAGTTAGTACTGTATAAGTCAAGCATTGTACCGAGTCCCAGTCAATAGTGTGGTTCGTGAGTCGATGATGTTCAGCAATGTGATTGCTAAAATCACCATTTCTAGTCGCTTGGTGTGCAACGCAAATGTTGTAGGGCTGTAAGATCCGTACAATAAACTCAGACATCCCATAACCAATCACATTACAACTTAACCGACCAATCCGAGAAGGCTACACACAATTCAAAGAAAACCAACATTGACACTTTAAGTTTAGAAACAATTTTTATTCATGTTTGCAACTAGTATATATTCTCACGTTACAGATGAAGTGTCCGGTCCGTAGACCCATGAAATAAACAAGTAATTTCCACTGATACAATATATTTACATTTTCCACATTATTAATGGCTCCCACAAAACTCATTGAAACTTGAAATGGCCGTTTTTATGGAATAGTTTTAAACAGTTCAAAAACTCAATGAATTTGGTGTATGAATAGTTCCCAATCTCAAAATATGTATAAATTGTTTGAGTGTTCAGTTATGCGCTCATTGCTCGCCCCGTTACCATCAGCCCTGCCCTAGCTGGATGAACTTTGTCAGGCTGGGGTCTGGCCAGCGCCTCCTTTAACTTTCTCTGGTACTCTGCTTCAGCCTCCTGTTGAACAAACCATTTGAAACACTGTTATTAGCGCCAACAAAGCCACAATATTACTCCCCTGTTCTTCGCGGAGATATAAGTCGTGCTTAAACTCAAATAAGCCGATCACTTCAAGTCACTCACTAACTTAAAGTATTTCCTTTTTTCTTTTGTACTGTTTTCCTTATTTTACTCTTGGTAACTGAAGGCGTGTTCACACTAGAGACGAAAATGCTAGCACACTTCTATTCACAACTGGAAAAGCAAACGCAAGCGCAAGATGTGAGCAAGAAAAAAGGAAATTTACTTTTTGCTGTGTGTCTCTAGTGTGATCACGCTTTTAAGTAACACATTTTCAGCGTTTTTACATTTTGTTCAATGGTTTGAGTTACCGATCGATAAGTAAAACAGTTTAATATCACCAGAATTCATTCAAGGTCCCATGAAAGTGTTTACCAATCATCGAACGACCAGGAGAATGTTTCGAGTGTTGACTAGATCTGTCATTCATGTCCTGATTAAACTTCTCCATTTCAAACCTTGACCAAAACGTCTACAGCTAGCTAGTCGCTTTGCGGTGTTTTAATCTAGCAAATTCCTAACTAAACAATTAGAAAAGGTTACACAACAAAGCGATACTTTAGGGTTTTGGTAACGATACTTTTCATATTTTTTTACTAAACCTAATGCCCGTTTCAAAAGCCGTGCTAAGCTCGCCTGAACTTAGAAAACCCGACTTCAGCACGCCTTTAGCACAGCGTCTGAGCTGGCAAACCACACCATAGCCTGCGAGCTAGTTCATTTATTTTTGGGGAAAGGTTGAGGGGCTCGCAGGTTAACCGCTCCAAAATCGGGTAACATGACAAGCTGACCCGTGCTACACGACTTTAGCTCGATCGGGCTAATTGAGGTTTGTTTCAGATGCCGTGCTTAACACGTGCCAAAGGCAAAGTTCAACAGAAGTTCAACGTCTAAAAACCCAAATTACGTCCAACCAAAGTCGTGCAACAGTCGAACATGAGTCGAGTTAGCTTAGCAAAACTGTGAGCACGGCATTTGAATTGGGACATATAAACTGTAATGCAAGAACCGTGTACAAAATGCCTTAGTTTATCGCAGGATCAATTAAGATCTTTCAGCCAAACTGTACAAACAGAAAAAAATGAAAATGCACAGTGGAAAGACGCGATTAGAAGATACGACAAAGCCAGAATTTGCAGTGCCAGTTAGCTCTTTCGTCCTTATTGGGACTCGTCAGTGACACGTAGCGATTTGAATAGATCCGAAGTCAGTTCTAGTTTATCTACTGACGCTCAAACGCCTCATTTCCATCACACCACCCCAATATCAAACCGTACACGTGTACACTAGCGTGTTAACAAGTAAACCGAAGAGAAAGAGGTGGAATGTTTCGAAGTCCGTCCACTGACATGTTTAAATAAAACTACGGTCTGAATTGGGCCTTAATTTCACCTCGACGTTTTATTAGTAAAATATTAACTGACTTACCATTCCCATGAGGAACTCTTGCCTCTCCTCTTGTTTCTGTTTATCCTTTACTCGCTGTTGATAGTCAATCTGCATCTCAAGGTCGCGCTGTAGGCCCAGGTTACGTTGCCTGATGTGCTCCTGATTTTCCATCTCAAGCCGCTTGTGTTCCTCAATCGCAACCCGCAAATGTTCTCTCTCCCTACGATCTGCTTCCTCCTCCATTTCTTTTGTTCGTTCTGAAATTTAAAGGTGTCTCGTAAGTGATAATGCGTCTCACTTCAACTTCCGTTTTAAAAAGCGTGTTCACACTAGAGACGCAAAACGCAGAGGTAGGCGAAAGAATAGGAAAACTTTCTTTTTCTTGCGCACACCTCGCGGTTGCGTTTGCTCTTGCTACACAATTTTCCAAGTGTGAATGGAAGTGCGCTTGCGATTGCGCTCTCATGAGCTCTAGATGTATGCTGGATTAAAAAGAAAGAAGGCCCAGAAAAGAATAAAGAAAATCTCCGGATGGGGCTGGGATCCTTGGGATAGTGATTATCAACCACAGAACAAACTAGAAGAAGAGATACATTGTGGCTGTCATTGAAGGTTCTTGAATCACTTTTTAACAACTTACTTCGCCCCTCAATTTGCTCTTCTCGTGTCCTCAATACATTATTCATCAGTCTCTTCCTGGCTTCCCTTTCCATGCGATATTGGTCCATCTTCTTAGCCCACTGTTTCTCCACCTCTTCATTAACCAGTCTCTCCACGTGCTTCTCTCTCTCGGCTTGTTCCTGTCTGTTTGTCTTGCAGTACTCCATGAACCTTAAATTCTCCTCACGAAGCTCGCGCTTTCTCTGGGTCTCTTCCATAGCTTCATTTCTGGTGTCTTCTAACAGTTTCTCCAGTATTTTCATTTCTAATGCCAGCTCTTCTTGTTTCTCTTTGGCCTGTTTAAAAAACAGAGATATGTGAATTTGGAATAGTTAGAATCGAGAAATTCTACCGGGCTTCACAGTGACTGCATGGTTAATTTGCTTCAGTCAAACATATGGAAATGTGGTTATAGCCCCTTAAGCTTCTGCACTTTTGTAAAATTTTCTTTCCATATACAAATCCTTATGATTATAATACTTTTTTTTCTAGTAGTTTCCATCATTAAAACGGTTGTGAAGTGCTTTTGTAGAAAAATATAAAAAGATTTAAAAAATATGATGTATTCAATCAGATTTGTGAACTTTTTGTTGATCATGTATCATATTATGTATTGTATGTGATGAGTAGTCTGTTCATATTCATTTCATCTTTAGGCCAAACATCAGAAAAAAATAACATAAGGGCTCTCCCTCAATTGGTATGATAGGGGTATTCAAGATAGGGGTCAAAACCAGCAAATACTCGGTTTCTTTTATAAAAAATCAAGGTTTTTTTTAAAGAAAAACTGTGTTTTTAGGGTGCAAAAGCAAAACTACATAATTCTTTCAGTAGTTTTCTCGGGACTGCCTTTTTCAAAATAATTGCTTTGACGTAATTTTTCGAGTTAAAAATTTTCGTGCTTTGGAATTTTTTAGGGCATTTTTTTACATTTCCTGACCCTTTTCAACCTAAAGGTAAGCATAAAGGTGACACTGACATACCAGGGAAAAGCAAGGCTTACAACTAGGTAATTGTTAGGTACATTAACTGCATATTAAACACACAAAAACTTCACGTTGCTACTCTAGCTTCTAACAGGTATTTACCATTAATTCAGTTTAAGACTTTTTAACAATTAGTGAGACATATCCCACCTCCTTCTCATTCTTCAGTCTGATAGAGATTTCTCTTGCTCTCTTGGCAGCATTTTGCTTTCTAATTTTTTCTTGTTTTAGCATTTCCTCTTCTTTAGCTCGAATTTCAGCTTCTTCCTTTAGCCACTGTGCTTCAAACTCTTTTAATTTATTTTCTTGTTCTTTGGCCTCAGCATTAGCAGTTGTTTGAAGTTGCAGAACCTGTTACAAACATGACAATAATATGTTAGTGTCAATCAACCTCTTTACACTATGGCAAGAAAAAATTAAATATTAACTAATGTACTATGGAGGAGGTGTTGGGACACATGTAAAAAAACACAAAACCGCACAAAAACTCACCCAGAACCAAAAAAAAAAAACGCATTCAATTTTTATCAAATCTGAAAACTGCATAAAAAGAACTAAACCTGAAAATTCCCAATTATCGAATCTGAAAAACCAATAAGTTTTTTGCCAAAATGAAAAGCGATTGTCAAAAAAGGGAAAACCTGCAAATCAAAGGACAACAAAAACAAAATGCTCTAGAAAATTGCCCAAACCCACAAAACTGTTTATCTTTACATCTGATGGTGATACATACCCTGAGGGTTTCCATATTTCTTTCCAACTGTGCGGCAGCTTCGGCCTCTTCTCGCTGAGCTTTGATCTGTCTGTCCCTCTCCCACATGTCAGCATACATTTTTTCTACCTCTTGGTCTTGCTTCTTTAAACTTTCTTTAATTCTAATTTGGGACTCTCGCTCAAGAAATACACTGTCTTGATGTCGGCGTGACAAGGTCGCTCTTAGCTCTTCACATTCATCTCTATAGCAAAACAAGAGCAAAATGCTAAAAGTTTAAATGACTGAACCAACTAGCTTTATCTTTTGAACAAGAGGCCTAACTTCCAAGAGCAATTTGCCAACCCTTTTATGGCATATATCTATAAATCAAATACCCATCCCAAAAATCAAAACAATTGTAAAAAAACTTCAATTGTTTAAAATGATATGCAAAAAGAATTTTATATAATTCTAAAATGTTCTTGACCATGTTCAATTATTCATGTCATTTACTAATTATTACAATGATTGTAATAACTGTATTATTGTAAATTGAGTGATATTTATCATCAGTTATTAGCACTATTCAAAGAAATTGGAAAAAAAAATTTACACTGGTCAACTTTACATCCTTTACAGTTCATCTAGCCTTTAGTAAAACACTTCTTAAATAACAATTTATTATAGTTTATTATAATATTACAATTGAGTCACTCAATTGCTAATTGGGGTGCAAACAAAAGGTTTAAACATGAACTGCCAATTATCATTTTTAAACCAAATTTTTTTGCAAACTTGAATATTTTATACATGTTAGCATAGAGCTCCAACCTCCACCGTTGGTCAAGTTTTTCTTCCACAATTTTCAACCTTTCTTTTTCACGCTTCTCTTTCAAGAACTTGGCACGTGCTCTCATCTTGGCTTGTCGTTCTAAGGTTGTTTCTTCCTTTTCTTCCATTTCCTTTACATAAAATCCTTCTTCATGCAAAAGCAGTTCCCTGAGCCTAGCAATGAAAAGTAAAGAAATGAAAAATGTTGCTTATTGAAGAAATTGATATTTTTAAGCAAGTATCTTTAGGTTACCTTAAATTTGGTTATGACCTCAAAACATTGAACTCATTTCTGACAAACAAAAGAACACATAATGTATTTTTAAAAAAAAGCTGAATTTGTGTACTTGTAATTAGCTTGGGTAATAACTATCTTAAAAGGTAATTTGAATATAAACCTTTAAAAACAATTTTAACTGTTTTTTACAGACAAGCGATTTTTTTCCTTTGAAAGGTAATTTTAAATGTTTTTTTTTTAAACATTAACAATTTTTTTAATGATTATTAATAAATATATTGACTGTTTGCAAACTATGGTGTTTTTTGTTTTTGTTGTTTCTGTTATGATCTTATACAATCCAACTGGCTTAAGATGGTCAACCATTGTCTCTTTATTCCAGTAAAACCTGTAGTGTTATAACTGAGAGATGAACTCATTCAGACCTCTGTTACACAAATCTGAATGTAACCGAGTACGCGGTCTGTCCGGGAAAAATATTTGCCCGAGGTCTTTCACTGTACAGACAAGCGTAGCGAGGTCTGTGCGAAAGACAGAGGGCAAATATTTTCTCGGACAGACCGAGCAAACGAAGGTTGCTAAGATAATTTCTGTCACCCAACTCCGGTAAGCTTGATCACTGGCCATCAAACAAAATACCATGGACTTACTTGTCACGGCGGTCTTCCAAGGTGAACTGTTCTCTCTGCATGAGTCTCTCTACACGTCTTGTGACAGTGTTGCGCTGAATTCTCTTGTCTGTAGCTTTCTCCCATTCAGACTATTCGAATAAGAAATAAGACTCTAATGAGGAGAAGCTATTTACATATTTTAACCTCGAACCTCGATCATTCGTACTTATACCCACCTTTAAGTCGCACATTTTTTGATATTTCTTTTCCGAGAGCGCTTCTTCTCTAAGTTCATCTCTCCTTCTTCCTTCAAGAATAAGATGTTCGACTGGAATTTTCCTGGTTGGTTTTGCTTTCTGAGAATTGTAAATAAAATGTACAATGATCGTGTGAGACCTGTAAACTGACTCGGGCTTTTCATCGTTTGTTAACCGTCATATCAATATCTGATTCGGTTTACTTAATCAATAAACACAAAAAATCGACTGTGTAACAACTTCAACTTTTACATTTGAAGAAATTCGATAGAAAAAGCCGTAAACGACAACAAACATTGTCGCAACCTATGGATGTGAAATACATACGTGAAACGAGAAAAATTCGAGTTCAAATATTGTGATACTCACAATTGCGACTGAGTGAGGCGATGGCCCCGTAAATTCTCTACATCGTCTAACATGTGAAACCATCATTTTGGCAAGAAAGTCTTGGAAAAAGTTCCTTCAAATTGATGTAAAACCTTCTATAATGGCAGCCAACGAAACAACTGAAGTGGATTGATTTGGCAACGATAGGAACCAAGTTTGCTCTTTGTTGTTATGGAAACAAGGAGAAATAGGCTGAGCGACCACCCTATTTACTCCCGGAAATGCTCGGAAGTTTCCAGCATGCCCTCGGAAGCTTTCGGTTGTTGACGTGTCCAGGCCTCTGTGAGTCAATACTCCAAGCGGCCAAAATGGCGGACGAAGTAGCCCAAGCCAGAGCTGCAACTATCCAGCGAAAAACCAAAGAAACTGATATTAGTTTGAGCCTGAACCTTGACGGTGATGGCACAAGTACAATCGATACGGGAATTGGATTTCTGGATCATATGCTGACAGCCTTGTCAAAGCACTCTAGATTCAATCTTTCGATCAAGATGAAAGGCGATCTACACGTGGACGATCACCATTCGGTCGAAGATTGCGGAATAGTACTTGGTCAAGCATTCAAGTCTGCCTTAGGAGAAGTTAAAGGAATTGCAAGGTTCGGCCATGCATTTGCGCCTCTGGATGAATCTTTATCAAGAGCTGTAGTGGATATATCAGGACGACCGTTTTCTGATATTAATTTAAATCTACAACGAGAGAAGATTGGCACTTTGTCTTGTGAAATGCTACCACATTTCCTGTCCTCGTTCGCCACTTCAGCTGCCATAACTCTGCATGTTGATGTTTTGAAAGGAAAAAATGACCATCACAGAGCAGAATCAGCTTTTAAGGCACTTGCAATTGCTCTCCGAACAGCCGTCAAGCGAGACGGAAAGGACGTGCCGAGTACTAAAGGAGTGTTGTAACATCAATTTCCAGAAATATTCACTCTTCCTGGCATGACAATATACAATAATCTGATTGGCGGGATTCAATAATCCAGGCTCTCCACTTGAAAATTAACTAGTGAGAACGTTGTTAACGACCAGCAGTAAATTCAGAAGGACATACAAACGAACGGTTCATTAGCAGACACTATCGTATCCGCCGGGTCATTTTAAAAAATAAAGTCTATTGCTTCACCAAACTCCTTTATCGTGATCACTCGATGAGTGTAGCAAAAAACTATGTAAAATGGATGAAGCTTGGGGAAACAAATAATAAATATAAATATAAAAATACTAGTTATATTATTTTGTCTGCATTTTGTCTCCTCAGGTTGCTGCAGCCAGCTGAGTCACCTCGTTTCTGTTAAAATCATCTTTCTCATTTTGCTTTGTAACAAAGTTATTGTGTATTGTATTGTATTTTCTGTTCAGTGATACTACAGTAGCTAAACGTCAAAGTAGTTACACTGGCTTTACTTTGTCTTTTATAATCTTGCAGGTTTTATCATTTTGGAAACGAATTTGTCTTTTGGAGTACTTTTGTCGTTTTAATTAGAGAGGCCGTTTCCTCGGAGAGCTGGGATCGAAACCCCGACTGCATTAAAAAAGAGTTAACGTGTATTAGAAGTGGTCAACATTAATCGTTTAATGGTTACTTCTTAGATTTTCACACCGGGATGCTGGGTAACCCTTTTACAACCCGCCCCCCCAACTTAAAGGAGAAAAACTCGGTTCAAAAGTTGTGACGAACACGGGAAGGTCCTATTGAGTTTTGTTCCAGCTTTCATAACATTCTTGAAGGAGACCAGTTTTAATCAGTTTTCTCTTCGAAGAGCCGAACCTGGAATACTAAATTACTGTCTTTAAAATCTGTTGATAGCGTCGGCGAGTAACTCGGTAAGGCCCGCTTCAAACGCTCGATCTTTTGCCGTGTCGAATTCACTAAATGCAGCAGAAGTTTGACTGCGCATGCCAATTCAAACGTCGATTTTTGTCTATCGAATTTTTCGGTGCTGACTGCTATGAATGTTTTTTTGTCATCAGTTTTTTGTTAAGGTCGACCAAAAGTTCAACTGACACATAAATGTGTTATTTCACAGGCAGCCCAGACACAAAATTAGTGTGGACAGTGGAACCACGAACGCAGTAAAATTGAAAATTTGATTTTCAATAAAACTTTACTAACCTTGGTCTGATGTTGTTGGAAGTCTGTTGATTCTTTCTAGCTGGTTATCGTTTTTATGGACACCAATATCGTTTAGAAACCTAAAAAATCACTGAGCTAGAAAGGATCACAGACTTCCAAAAACAAATTAATTAGACCAAGGTAAGAAAAACTTTATCGAAAATAAAATTTTCAATTTTACTTCGCTCGTGGTTCCATCCAAACACTGTATTTGTAAGTCCACATGCACTGATTTTGTGCCTGAACCAGAACCTGAAAATTTTGCAGGCCCATATAGCTGACGAGCGCCTGAAAAGCACAGCATTTCCAGGGGAGAGAGGAGGGGGGGGGGGGTCCGGGGGCATGCTCCCCGGGGGAATTTTTGTAAATTGCCGTTCTGAATTCGCCGGAAATGCACTAAAATCATAACATCTCGGCGAAGATGTTCCTCCCGTGCCAATTCTAGAAACTGTCTTCCCTGGAAGAAAAAAATGTCCGGAAATGTATCTGAAGATGTTGGCACAGCCTGGGGGCTGGGACGTTATTTATTAGCTAAGTCTTCTCTCAATTCGTATTAGTTTGGGGCGAACCACGTACTGCATTCATTACAAAATAACAATTTTAACAGGTGCTTTAAAAATATTGGTCCCTTTCTTCTTTTTAAATTTAATATAATTCAAACAATATTTCAACACTATTCTTTTCCCGTCAAAAATAATTTGAAGGCCCAGGCCTGCAGGACTACAAGTTGCCTACGCCACTATGAACGGCTGGGTCACCTGTGGTTAAATACAATGCATACATGATGTATGTATTTTGGCCGATCTTTTTTACAAAAATTATTTTCAAACATCAAATTCCTACCGCGTTTCTAGGACTGAATGTATTCGACTCGGCAAAAGTGCGATCGTTTAAACTGGGCCTACGCAAAAGTCGACTTATGTAGTTTAGGCAAAAGGTCAAAACAATGGTACTTCCTAGGAACGCAATTTAGGGGGGTGAGGTATTATGTGCCACCACCTTTTTTCAAAACGGCTGAATTTCAGGAGCAAATATCATGTTCAATAAAATAGATATTGATAAAGTGCTTGCACCAACGCCTTCCTTGTGGAGAGAGGAATCAATAATACAATAAAAACCAATTCCCCCAAAATCAGGTTTTGAGAAATTGAGCTCTGAAAAAGAGAAGGGGGATGGGGTAGGGGTATGTGCCGCCAACCACCACCTTCCCTGACATAATTGGGTTCCTTAATAATACCATTGTTTCGACTTCTTCCCTTAGGGTGATTTTAATTGATCAGTAAAAGCCGATTTCATATGACGAAAAACTGTTGGGAAAGTAATATTTGTGAACTAGAATTCTCGTAACGTTAATAATGTATATTAATTGTTATTAATTTTGTTATCTCTATTGTTATTATTACTATTGTTGCTGTACAGTGTAGATATAATACCCACCAAAACCCACTTATCTTTGAAACTAAGAACGCAAAACACTGGTATAGTTTCGTGAATGAAATAAATTTTTAATAACACATACAAACATGCCACCTAAAAACGCAAGACAAACAAACCTTAATGCCCAAAAGCTTGGCAGTTTCAGACACTGTATTGTTTTTCAATCAACCATAAAATTGTGACTGCACTCTTTTTTTTTTTTTATATAAGAATACTTTTTCTTTGGACTGAGGCCTGATATTCTAATTTTTGGACGATAAATATCTTTATGAATAATGTTAGTTTCGGGAATATCTGTGGCATGGAATTTCCGTTTTTAGTATGATTGTTACTTTCGTCTGCTGTTGGCTTCTCTTTGATTTCCTTTGGCTTTGCTTTGCTACTTGTCGGAGCTGCAATTTTGATTTTCAAGAAAATGTCGCCATTTTAGTTTAAAATTAATATTTTAAGCCCGGCGCAAAGTAACGAGAGGAAACGGCCGAGCAAAAAGTCTCGCGAGGTCGTTAGCTCAGGTGTTTCCTCGCGTGTGCGGGTAAATTTTGGCGAGATTTTTGCCTCGCGAGGTCGTGAGACAAATATCTAACGTGTTTGATGATTTTTGCGTCCCCAAAATTTACGCCCACACGGGAGGAAACAGCTGAGCTAACGGCCACGTGAGACTTTTTGCTCAGCCGTTTCCTCTCGTGTGCGCCAGGCTTAAGCTTTATGAGTCGGAAAACGAAAGGGATTCAAATCTGGACTTTGTTCAGAAACTAAAGTAATGTGAATTTTTTTGTCAAACATGCAAAATGATATTTAACAAAAGTCTGCCTTAGCATTATTCTTAAAATTTAGCCAATTTCAGCCTCGATATTCCTGCAAAGTATATTCATGTCAAAAACTGACCTCGTTCCCAGGGTTCTCTCATACCCGGTCTCTCTCTTGCTCCGAAGGGCGGGTATGAGAGAACAGTGGGAACGAGGTTGATAAAAAAGAGTGTTCGTTTTTACCGCAAGCCTTACGAACCCTATTACCGCCGAAAGGTTTGCAGCCAAGATAACTCAGCGGGATCCGTTCCTGCATTAAAAACACGGTGAACGCCAGATTTGAAGATATTAGATGTTTCTGATTTTACAAGCGCTCAGATCTTATGGGTAGACCTACAGGTCGCCATGTTGTTTTTACCTCGGCAATGGAACAACGCGACTTCGAAAATAAGCCAGTTCGGAATTTCAGAAACACAAGCGCGCTTCGGGATAAAATGAAATATTCATCAAACTTAAGAAAGGAATAATAATGCATTCCCATACCGCTTCATTGCGTTCCTTTGTTTAAGTTTCATGAATTTTACATTTTATCCCGACTCGCGCACGTGTTTCTGAAATGTCGAACTGGCTTATACGTTGCACCGTTTTACCGAAATTCTGTCTATCTGTTCAGTAACCCTTTCAGTCACAGCCGGTTATTAACATCTAACTTCTCCTTACATAAAACATATAAAATAGGATATTTGGCAATGAGAAAATGAGAGTTGATCAAATATGATGAAAATTAAAATTCTCCCAAACTTGTTCAATGAAAAGTATGGGGTGTAGTTGGGAGAATTTACCAATACAACTGGGGCTGAAAAGGTAAACCACTCTAGATGGGAGAATTTACCAATACAACTGGGACTGAAAGGGATAACCACTCTAGTTGGGAGAATTTACCAATACAACTGGGACTGAAAGGGTTTTAGCTGTACTGAACTGAAACTAGAACAGTTGTATAAGCTGCAAGAGCTTTTTTTAATGTTGTATTGAAACAATAAAATATATTACTCATTTGTTAACATTTATTAAAACTGGTCTTTGGCGTAGGTTCACTGTAAAATATCTCAGCTTCAAATCGGTGTTTGCGTAGATCTTGTATTCAAACCGTGAATTCTCGGTATACAGCAACATTGCCTGACAGCATTGGAGCCAAGTTAATGGCTAAGTACTTTGAACTGAGACCTCTTTCTCTCTCTAAATACGAGAGGACATGGGGCTGGCGCTGGACAGTGATGGCGTGATGAACAAGTATTTTCCATGTTTGTTCACAATGTAATCAACACTGCCGTCCACTGTTCGGTACAGTTAGTTTTTTCGGCGACTGTAACATCCTGTCCAATCATCACCCTAAACCAAGTCTTGTTCAAGAGCATCTTTCATCTTCGTCAATTCCTTTTGCTCTTTCTTGAGAAGCAATATGCGGTTCTCCAACTCCGATATTCTACAAGTTGAGGAAAACACCAGTTTTTAGAAAAGCTACTTTTGATTTATAGTGAGAGCGGGGCTCCATTTCAAGTGTTGAATAAATTTAACGTATGGCCTGAAAAGAAAGCCAATCAGAGGCCCTGAAAGGTAAATCACATTCTGCGGTGCTCATCACGTGGTATAACAATCACTGTAACTACTTGCCCGCACCGACTAAAAGATCGTTCTTGAATTTTACCATGCATTCTTGTGGGACGCATAATACTTTCAAGAGCGACACAAAATTCGAGCTTTCCTCTGTATGGTCTTAAATCTGTCGAAAGTAAACTGCCATGGAGAAACACTGTAAAGACGGCTAACAAAAGACTTGGTTTCGAAAAGTTGATTGTTACGTAGTCCCACCACTGAAAAGACCCCTCGTTTAAAGGGCAATTTTCTAAATCACCGATAAACCAATTCCAGGTAGTGAGCACCATTTACTGTGTTGAACAAAAAACGAATTTAAAATTTTCGGATGAAATTTGTGCCTTTTTCTAAACAAATCTGGTTTGCAACATATACACGCTGATAAACGCTCAAAAACATTACTGATAAAGGTTCTCTGACGTCACAAAATTGTTGATGGTGTTGTATGCAGCCACGAGCCACGAGAAAAGTCTTCCCACAAAAAAACTCCCCCAGTAGACTCGAAATGACATCTCGTTGGAATTTGTCGGGAATGAAAGCAAATTTTTGTGTAGTTCATGTGACGATCTGTGACACAATCGCCAAAGTTGGCGGCGATGTCACAAATGGCATGGGCTGGAACATTTTGGGAGACCACACCTTGTTTCCAGCAATGAATAAACTGTTCTAAAAAGTCAAACAAGTTTTAGGACAACATTGTTTTCAAACCTTCTTCTACATCAAGCGAACAGCGCAACAACTATGAATCAAGTCAACGAAGCCGCGTCTTATTCAACTGAGATCGATTCTTTCTTCACTTACGGAAAGCAGTTTTCTTAAATTTAGGGTTGAAAAGCTGTTCCATTTCGGGTAAACTTCAATAAAGTCTTTTTTTACTTCGTCTTGGGAAGGTTTGTATTTCACTTTGAGTTAGTGACAGGCCTCTTTCTTTTTCGAGATACCGCTGATAAAATTGACTGCCGGCGCACATACACAGCCTTAGTCTTGAGCTGAAGTAAAATTCACGAATCCCAGCCTGGAGGAACTGTTTCTAAAATGAAACAAAACATAGAGTTTTGACACAGGGGGCACACGCGCTTGTTCTGAATGAAGCTTGTTCAACTGCAAGCCGTCGTCTTGAAAAGCTCATATTTGATGGCGTGAACGATCTTCACAATTTTTTGTTTACAATTAAGACGAAAGATTTTCGTTTTTTTCTATTCGCACATGAAACAAAGCAAGCGAGCCGTGCGTGATTAAAAAGAGCAAGCAACAAGTGTGTATTGTGTAAGCCTTCGTCGTTATTGAATGAGACTCCTATCTTGAGGCCTTTTAAAAGCTATTGCTTAATATTAATATGGTTTAATAGAAAAACTATTGAGGCAATGATGCACAATATGCATGAAACTACCTGAACATTCACTGTTCCTATTTCTTACGTAAAGTTTAACGCTAGATTTCTTAAAACGCAATACAAGTGTTGAATAAATTTAACGTATGACCTGAAAAGAAAGCCAATCAGAGGCCCTGAAAGGTAAATCACATTCTGCGGTGCTCATCACGTGGTATAACAATTACTGTAACAACTTGCCCGCACCGACTAAAAGATCGTTCTTGAATTTTACCATGCATTCTTGTGGGACGCATAATACTTTCAAGAGCGACACAAAATTCGAGCTTTCCTCTGTATGGTCTTAAATCTGTCGAAAGTAAACTGCCATGGAGAAACACTGTAAAGACGGCTAACAAAAGACTTGGTTTCGAAAAGTTGATTGTTACGTAGTCCCACCACTGAAAAGACCCCTCGTTTAAAGGGCAATTTTCTAAATCACCGATAAACCAATTCCAGGTAGTGAGCACCATTTACTGTGTTGAACAAAAAACGAATTTAAAATTTTCGGATGAAATTTGTGCCTTTTTCTAAACAAATCTGGTTTGCAACATATACACGCTGATAAACGCTCAAAAACATTACTGATAAAGGTTCTCTGACGTCACAAAATTGTTGATGGTGTTGTATGCAGCCACGAGCCACGAGAAAAGTCTTCCCACAAAAAAACTCCCCCAGTAGACTCGAAATGACATCTCGTTGGAATTTGTCGGGAATGAAAGCAAATTTTTGTGTAGTTCATGTGACGATCTGTGACACAATCGCCAAAGTTGGCGGCGATGTCACAAATGGCATGGGCTGGAACATTTTGGGAGACCACACCTTGTTTCCAGCAATGAATAAACTGTTCTAAAAAGTCAAACAAGTTTTAGGACAACATTGTTTTCAAACCTTCTTCTACATCAAGCGAACAGCGCAACAACTATGAATCAAGTCAACGAAGCCGCGTCTTATTCAACTGAGATCGATTCTTTCTTCACTTACGGAAAGCAGTTTTCTTAAATTTAGGGTTGAAAAGCTGTTCCATTTCGGGTAAACTTCAATAAAGTCTTTTTTTACTTCGTCTTGGGAAGGTTTGTATTTCACTTTGAGTTAGTGACAGGCCTCTTTCTTTTTCGAGATACCGCTGATAAAATTGACTGCCGGCGCACATACACAGCCTTAGTCTTGAGCTGAAGTAAAATTCACGAATCCCAGCCTGGAGGAACTGTTTCTAAAATGAAACAAAACATAGAGTTTTGACACAGGGGGCACACGCGCTTGTTCTGAATGAAGCTTGTTCAACTGCAAGCCGTCGTCTTGAAAAGCTCATATTTGATGGCGTGAACGATCTTCACAATTTTTTGTTTACAATTAAGACGAAAGATTTTCGTTTTTTTCTATTCGCACATGAAACAAAGCAAGCGAGCCGTGCGTGATTAAAAAGAGCAAGCAACAAGTGTGTATTGTGTAAGCCTTCGTCGTTATTGAATGAGACTCCTACCTTGAGGCCTTTTAAAAGCTATTGCTTAATAATAATATGGTTTAGAAAAACTATTGAGGCAATGATGCACAATATGCATGAAACTACCTGAACATTCACTATTCCTATTTCTTACGTAAAGTTTAACGCTAGATTTCTTAAAACGCAATACAGTACAGTGCAAGCTAAAACCGTTGAGTTTGAATTGAAAGGCAGGCAAAGATTTAGAGCCCGTTGCAGGCAAAGATTTAAAGCCCGTTGCAGGCAAAGATTTA
>JAOBRD020270976.1:19491-40768 GCA_027575215.2 Hydrozoanthus sils | reverse complement strand
TACTACTACTACTACTACTACTACTACTACTACTACTACTATTACTACTACTACTAAGACTACTATTACTACTACTACTAAGACTACTATTACTACTACTATTACTACTACTACTACTACTACTACTACTGCTGCTGCTGCTGCTGCTGCTGCTACTACTACTACCACTACTACTACTACAAAGCTATTACTAATGCTACTGATGCAATAACCACCAACATTTCAACTACGATTGCTACTATTGTAACTGCAAATACACAACTTTTTAAAACTATAAGTTACTCAAAAGTCAAAAAAGAGTATTTTTAAACGTTGATGGCTACCTGACTCAAATCAGACTCAAACGTCCAGCTTCTCATATCCCTTGCACAATTCTCGAATTGCTGTAGAAGATTGTAACACTGATCCAATCGTGAGCAGTGCGTTTCAGCACCTGTCTTCACAACCTTCCATTTGGCGTTGAGGGATACAACCTTCTCTTGTATCTGAGCCGGATCAATATTTTCCGTTAAACTACTCTTTATGGCTTGATGTTGCTGGTTCTTTGACTCAACAAACTGGCTGTGACGCTCAAGGTCTGAGAACACCTCCTGAAGTACACAACAAAATCACAGTAAGTACTTTTTACCTACTATAACTAGTAGTAACTGTTGAGTCACTAAAGTGCTGCCGAATACCTTTGAGCTTTTTCTTTCTCTTTAATTGCAAAAAAAGCCTGGCTTGTCTTTAATTTTCAGATTCCTGCAAAATTTCAATTTTTTTTACAGACATCCGAGGTCGACAATCGATGGTAAAAGAATGAACGACCTCGTGTAAGGCTCGTGACATGACGCGCGCCACTCTACCATGATGCATTGCGTAACATGACGTCAATCTACCATTTTATATGCGGGCGCTCTCGTTACCAGGCCTTTGCTCGATTAGGAGGCAAATAGAACCCTTTCACGAAAAAAATTCTATGCCAAGGAATGCTAACATAAGTTAGGCCACGTAAACATTAGTAAACTTATCAAGGCCGTAATCTATGGCCTCAAAGTAGTTGATGTTGCAAATTTTCTTATTTCCAAAAAGTGACTGATTTAGGATAATACTTATTCTTTTAACTGGATGGATGAAAATTTTCATTTCAATTTGATAATAGTGATAGTGATAGTTAAAGTGATGTAGGTGATGATGATAATGGTGATTGTGAGGGTATTAAAGAAAACAACGGTGCAGATTTCATTGGAACTATCTAAACTCAATTTATATTTTATCGCAAAAATATACATATATACTCATACCAGTATCAAGCAAGCAGGAAATTATGTTATAAAAAAACCTCACCTTGTACTTCTTGAGTTCAGCCTCCACTTCCTCTAATGAGCTAGCTGTTCTGCAAGAATCAAGCGTATCCAACGCGTTTACAATCCAGTTCATTTCCTCTTCAAACCCGCTCTCGAATGCTTCTAACTGAGGCACGATCTGTTTCATGAGCAGATGACGATGGGGAAGGGTAGACTTGATCTTCTCAAAGCGTCGACTGATGTTTGATAAGGTGGCTTTCACTGATGATGCCATGTCCGTCTTGAAGTCTTTCAAGAGTGTCTTGGTTGAACGATTCAGCGAGGCTACATTTGCTTCACAGTTTTCGATTTCTCTCTCAGTTGCCTAAAATAAAAACCCTTAAAGACTAAAGGATATTTGGAGAGCAAAATTACTTTACTAACAGCTTCTGTATAACGCTTAAAGTTTGTTACCGAGAAAATATTACCGTTAACGTTCTAGTAAGCCCCTTCTCTGATAAGTCCCCTCCCCCCCAATGCCAACACATTGACAAAGGCGAAGGAGTCGAAGCATAAGGCGTATTCTGTCAAAAATAAATTTTGTCAACGGTTGTTTCATTTAAGTTTTGGAATAAAGCTAGTTATAACACCGAGGGTCACTAGTTGATGTTAAACCTGTTTGTTATCCAGACTTCATGGCGTGTTTCTATCTTTGCCTATTGGCAATCTTTAAAAAAGCCCCTCTCTCTTTAATAAGTCCCCCAAACGAACTATACAAAGGGCAAAAGTACAAGCCTGAGATGATTTAACCTAAGCCATCCTCCTCGATGCTGGCGTCCTCGATGTTTAAAGTCCCAAATATTTTGAGACTATGTTTTCTTTGACGATTCAGATTTTGACTTAGCTAATGGTTTTGGAAGAGTTTTATCCTGTTATCATCAAGTGTTTTTTAAGCCATTCTCGTCGATGCTGGCGTTCTCGAAGCTTTAAGTCCTACGTATTTTAAGACTTTGGTTTTCTTTTACAATTAAAATTTTGATTTACCAAAAAGGAACTGGTTTTTGGAGTGTGTTTTCAGCTTATTCGTAAACATGGGCGTGCTTGGCTCAGCTGGTAAGGTCTCTGACTGCCAAACGTGAGACTATGGGTTTAATCCCCGCCCTTGCTGCTGGTTGAACATTTGTGCGGCCTTCTTTCACCACAGTGTCCATGGACAGAGATGTTAAGCCGTTGGTCTAATCTCTCGTCTTCTAGCGGAGGACTTACACTGATTGATAAGAGCAGGATTTCAACCCGGTGTTGTGGTCTGTCCTTTGACACACTGTACGCCATTGCACGAGAACTTATATGCTCCTTGGTGTTACATGTCTAAACAAACTGATTGAATTGAACTTCCCAACTTATCTATTTGTTCTAAACGTTGTCTTTCTACTAACCTCAAGTTTCTCCACCGTGGCCGCTACAGCTGCGTGTGTACTCTCGACCATCACACCCAGCAACATCTCTGAGTCGTAAATCCAATCCATGATGCCATCAACCGAATCTTCGAATTTGTCCACCTTCGCGTTTTTCCGTTCACATTTCATAAGTCGCGAATGTCGACGAATTATCCGATTTAAGCGTCGATCCATGCTGTGAAGTTGTTGGCAGACGTCAAACTTCACACGATCAAGACAATTTGCTAGGATTGTCTTGCTACAGTCATGAACTGTGTTTGCATCGGCCTGGATCTTCTCGATGTTCTTTAAGAATTCCTTAAATACAAAAATTCCAAAAAAACGAATGACAATACTGTCTTAACGTAAAGACAAAGAACCCTGTTTTAAGGCGTGTCGACAAACTGCAATCTCTACTCTCACATTAAACTAATCACAAAAGAGAAAACCAAGTTGTCAAACCCCTCGTAAAAGCTTGGGCCCAGTTATTTAAAGGCCGAATAACACTAACCCAGGGTGAAATTTTTGACTTATGTGCGTGTTTCCAGCCTTGCAGAGACTGATCTGAAGACCCATACGCAGCCATGATCCTTTGCGGCCGCAGTACCGTTCGATAGTAATTTGTCGCACATGAAAAATCGTTCTGTCTAGTTATTGAAAGCATTCTTTTCCATCGCGCGTTTAAAATCAGTTTGAAGTTAAGTTTTTTAATCAAAAGCATTTCCAAATCATTCTTCTTTCGTATCAATTTGATATTTCACTATTGAAAGGTATCGGCGAATAAATTTCGATGCCAAAAGAAGCTTCTTGCCATGATTGTTTTTACATTTTTCTTGCTTACAGCTTCACCAGTCTGGGTTACTGAGGACTGAGAGTGGGATTTGCTGGTATACGATTTATGGCCTTGAGCACGTACACGTTGGCCTCTACAATTGCTTGCTATTGATGCTACACTGTCCAGAAATATTTATAGGAAATGGCATGTTTTGTAGTGATAGTTTGGCATAAATACCAAGAGTGATGTTTTCGAAATTGTTAAACAAAATTTCACAAGCGCAGCGAGTGAAATTTAGGACAATTTTAAAAAGCACGAATGGCGTTTATGCCAAATGTAACTACAAAACATGCTATTGTTTTTCAATATAGATTATGATAAATGTGCAGTGTAAATTCAATGAAAAGTTTGAACCGGCGGCCTGCAGGTACCGGCCACTCTGCATAAATTTTAAAAAGGTCAAGAGGTCGCTTGAACGAGACAGATGACAAGTGTAATTCAAATTCACACATACTTTACAGGTAATTCAATGAAAATTTCATAGCTGGCAGAAGCGGAAGCTTTTTGACTATTAAATTGACATTCCTCAATTATGTTTTTTTAACGTTGTCAGCTGTAATGCTTCCAATTACCTTCAAAATGAGAGTACACCATTTTCTCAGAAGAAAACAAAAGTTACCGAAGACGTAGAGATTTTGAAATAGTTATACTACTCCTTAAATAACTTAAGACAACAAAATTTCAACGACAAATACCACTTATCTATCTTTCAAATTGCAAAATTTTATCGAACTACATTATATGGGTAGGCGAAATAGTTAGAACAGTTGAAGAAAATTACACCTGAGACTGAAGTCAATTTCATCAACAAAATCCCGTAGCAAAATAAGTCCGAACTGCAATTTTATCTGCAATTACCGAACCGTTTATGTTAACATTGCCTTGCTCTTCGAATTCCTCCTTTTCAGATTGTTTTAAAAAAGGAAATTGTGTCTCGCTTGCAGCATAGTTGGCGAAACAACGAGCCAATTACAAACGTTCTAACACAATGACATCACCTGAGCGTAAATAACAGCCGCTATGAATCTTGGTTGAGTATGGGTCTTTAAGCTGTAATTTTGTAACTAGGCAAGTTTTTCCGTGGAAAATGTACAAGTATTTTGTAAGAACCGTAAACCTTTCCTTAGACACTAAATTACTTCTTGAATTTCGGCTTAACTCAGGGCTAAAATTAACGATCCTTTGAACAATCCAGCTCTGGAGATCGGAGGCACTCCTGGAAAACCTTTAAAGCGAGGTTAGCTCTTACTTTTTTATATCAGATTGTTCGCAAAGACATCTGGAAGAAGAACTAACAGATAGAAGACTACGCGTTTAGATGAATTATCATCGCGAAATAACGTCAGTAGACCAGATGGCGGCTGTTCACTTTACCACAATGCATTACGAACCTTACACCGCTAAAAGAAGCTAAGGGAAGGCTATAGTTGGTAAAACCCTTCCTTGTACTAACAACACTGTGTGTGTCATTTTTGAGGTTTACAGATTCTCACTTTGCGTTTTTATGGGCGTTTTTAGACGTTTTTGTGCTAGGAATTATGGGTAAATGCACAGGCCGCCATCTATTGCGTAATCGTTGAGTAGAATTTTCTGGATCGAAATCCGTCTCTTTTTTATTCAGATGCACATCAAAGGAATAAATATTGGTGTAAGAAATATAACATGTCTCCTAGATTACCTTCTATACCAGTAGTAACCAACAAACCCGAAGCAGATGTATTCAAAATTTGACTCAAAAGCCAAAAACTAGAACCCGAATCTGTAGTCGAACAACATGCCTTAAGTAATTTTGTCCCTTCTGTGAATTTATAACCAAGATTAAAAATGTATCAAGGAGGAATTTCCCCACTTTAAAAATGATTCTAAGCATAAACAACATAGAACTATGAACATAAGAGTTGTTCTGTTGTCACAAGCTTCTTTTTTTCAGAAAAAAAATTCTGCGTCCCTTAGAGGAATCAACCCATGATCCCTGGATTGCTGATCTGACATTCTATCCACCGGTCATGCGCTCTACCCACTGAGGTCAGCATCTGACTGGTAATCAGAAATTCATGGGTTCAATTCCAATTAGGGACTCAGAAGTTTTTTCTTCTGAGAAAAAGAATCTTGTGGCAACAAGAACAATTCTTTCCCAGTATTTATCCACGCTGATAAACTTACGCATCAACTATGAACATACTTTGCATTTCTTGAGGTCAAAGCCCCTGATCAACACATCTGCTTTCTGAACCCAATTAGAGACAGCAGCAAGCAAAGTGCTGAATGTCCTCCACTTCCTTTGCACTTCCTCCAACAGTTTCTCACGAACAGTGACATCCATAACCAACTTACGCCATCGTTCCTCCATATTACGAGAAAGATCGATCACCGGAACTTTCTGCGACTCATTAAGCACATTGACATAGGCAAGAGCAGCTGAAGAAAGCTTTTGGACTGAGTTTTTACAACTTCTTAAATGCTTCTTCTCGTGAAAGAACGCCTGTGAAAGAAAAGATAAAAACACTTTTCTCTTCAGCAGCTTTCGACCGCTTTGTGGAAAGGGTTATTCTCAATTACTTCCCCCAACATGTTAAAATTTAAAGTTCCACTGCCACTGAAGAATGTACGCTTATACAAGTTAGCCCCTAGTTGTGACTTGACGTGTACTTAACAAGGCTCTTACAACCATTTGTTTTCCTTTTCTTCCCCCCATGGGTCTGTAATCCATAGTCCTACTGCCCCAGTTTCTTTCCCCTCCCCGAGTCTAATAAACAAAAACAAATCTAAAAGTGCACAACATATGTCCATACCCCTCGTCATTAACAGCCTGTTTTGGGCTCACAAGATTAAACATAGCACGTGATCTCTCTGAAACAAATCAAAAGGCTTTGCACATACCACGCGGTCTCTACAACAAATAACAGAGATGCACATACCACGTGATCTATCCACAACAAACCATATTATGAACAAACCAAAAGGCTACACATACCACGTGATCTCTCAAAATCTGTTCCACATTTTCTTGTGAGGAGAACTTCGTTGGTTGACTTGATAACTGCTGCCTTGCTGAGTTCAACAAAATTACAGTCTTGTTCTTCTGTTTCTCGTAGGTTAACTTCAGCCACCTTTTGGCTGCCTCCTCTTTCACAGCCAAGAAACGAGACTCGATGTTTTTGATCAAACTTTCCTCTACAACGATGTCTTCATCCATTCGCGTTTCCAGAAGGTTACTGAGATGTTCCTCGTACATTTTTTCATACTTGAAGAAATTCTGAAAGTTTACAATTTAGTGTACGTGTTAATGTTCTATGTTCTTAGGCTTGTTTACTCTTTTGGCATTTCACAGAGGAAATGTCAAGTTGGTTAATTATCCCAACTATCCTGCGGTCTTGAACGTTATACTGTTGGTCTAATCTCCTTAATATATAATCCTGGAGACTTAACAGAACATAAACACTTTTCGATAAGAGAAGGTTATGACCCAATGTTTGGTTAGTTCATTTAGTGAAGTGTCAAAAAACAATTATATAACCATCAGCATTATTGTTATTATTATTATTATTATTATTGTTATTATTATTATTATTGTTATTATTATTATTATTATTATTATTATATTGTTACTATAATTATTGTTATTATAACATAGAGGGCAAAATTACTTCGAGCTGATTGGATAACAGCAGGGCATTTTTTCTTAATTCAGGGCAAAATTACTTAGCGCTGATTGGTCGCTGGTACACTTCCGAAAATTTTCCGAAAATTTCAGAAAGTCTCAAAAATGCCTTTAAAACATTTTCCGAAGATTTCCGAATTTTTTAAAAAATCATAAAATGCCTTAAAATCGATTTGAAACCTCTTCCGAAGATTTCCGAATGTTTTCAGAGGTTACAAAGATTTTGTTTCATTTGGGAGAAATGAGTTAAGTTATGCAACGCTTTCTCGTGGGATCCCGCGGAGAATGAAGAATTTTGCCCTCGATGTCATAAACATGTAATCGCCTGGTTCCTCGTAAAATTTAGGTTTATATCACTTGTGCTTTCAATTTTTTTTTAAATTACCCTTGTCGCAAAGCGACTCAGGCAATTTTGGAAAAAGTTGAAAACACTCATGAAATTAATCCTTAATTTTAGTCGGCATCATGCAATTACCTATACTAATTATCATTACCGTTATCATTTCTTTATATTTTATGATAGGTAAAAAGCTGTTATCTAATGTCAATAAATCACCAAGGATTGAAATGAGAACCTCGCGCTTCAAGATGGCACACTCGTTAATTGGGCTTCATCTGTTCATAAGATTCTTTTATACTCACTTCCTGCTGTCTAAGCAAGAACTTTGGGGGCACGTCAATTGCTTTCTCGTCACCAGTCCCAAGATTGCCAATCAATGACTCGGCTTCGTGTAACCATAGTAACAAGTTCGAGAGCCTGCTACCGATCCTTATACACTTCTCAACCTCCCAAAGCCTCTCTTCCAAGATAGTGATCTTCCGTTTGGTCACGTCCCATCTTCTGATCAGCACCTGCAATTTTTCTTCAGGAATGGCGTGTCTTTCTGTTCGAGCTTTGGTAATTCTTGAGATAAAGTATTCTCTCTTCTGAATTTCCGTTCGGAAGACTTGAAGCTACAGCAAAAACCAACGAAAATACACATGTATGACAATGATTTAGAATTCAGAAAGGGTAACACGTTCGACTGTTGTTAAAGTGCTGAACCATGACAGTAGACTGAGAAAAACCCTACCAATATTGGCCGAAGGGGTCTCGTTTCAAGCCGGACGCCGCACGCAACGTCCAGTTGTTGGCCATGTAACGTCTGGTACTTCACACACGAAACATTTTCTTAAGTGCGGAAACTGTAGATTGTGCTTTGTGAATGGTACTTGGACAGCAATAGTGACTTTGCCTTTGGATCCGATAAACGAACGATCTATAGAGAGCAACTCTCTAGAGATATTGAGATCGTTAACTCTTTCAGATTGGAGTCGTTTTGGAATCAACTAAAAAATGAACAACCTATAACAGATAATTACAATTGCTAAGATAGTCAAATATTCCATTTTTGGTGAGCACTTTTTAGCTCCTCTCAATACCTTCCCGGTTAACCAATTCCGGTCTAGAAAACACAGAATGCTGCATTTTAGTGAGTGCAGTTTTATAAACCCGGAACTAGTATGCACCCAAACCTCGCTGGCAGATCATGCCGTTTTTTCAGCTTAACTACTGCACCTAGTACTTCCAAATTACTAAAATGGTCAGAATGGGGTTTGAACCTTGGTCAATCGCATACATATTCGGCATCCTAACACTGAGCCACGCTGCTTCCTGTCTATGATGTCTTGGATTTGAAATTACTTACCTGACGCCTTCGTTGGTTTTTTCTCGCTTTCACAGCGTCGTTTTTCTCTTCTTTCTCTTCATCTTTATGCCACTGTTCTTCCATCAAAGTCAATTTGTCCTCAGCATTGCTCAACCATCCAAGGAAATCCCGGTACAACTCAGCCAATTCTTCTGCACATGGCTCGCCATCTGACTCCGATTCGTCCTTTAAAATATGGTAAATAAAAGGTCAGTTAAAAATGAAACGGCATGGAACTTTCGGCTCACAAAACCTCCAAGTAAAAACACGCTATAAACAGGATTTGAAAATGAAGAACCAACCATGGGTTAAGTTTTCAATCCGTGTTCCTGTTTCCTAACTTCTTCTTTTAGCTTGATTTGGGCTGAGTTATTTGGGTTTTTTTTTTAAACTGAACGGGATTTTGTAAAAAATCACAATGCTTTTCTTATAAAAATAATAAAACATATTAATAATAATAGCTTATCGGGGTTTTTAAGAACTGATTTCAAGCTGATTTCAATAAAAAAAAAACCTCAGGAGCGTTTGCATTGGCGTGCAAGGCCGCTAACAAAAAAATAAAGTTGCTGCGAATTCTCATCATTTCTATGTAACAGTTATGAACTTCTTAAAATACTACTGAAGCCATTTTGTCATTGGTATTTTTATAGCTCTAAGGGCTTTTCCAACGCTTCTATTCAACTGTAAATGGATAAAAGTGCTTACCTGACCATTTTAAGATCGTGAAATAAGCATTCAGTGCGAATCAATTTCGAAACATACGATGGCGATTTATGACGTCACATGGTTTGAAAGGACTCCAAACTACTCTATGCCGTTTTTTACTCAAACACTGGGCCATCAGCCATGAAAACTTCGCCTTGATCATATGAATTGGACCGAGAAAAGAGAGATTAATCGCCTTGCTTTCAAATCATGTGTCATTACACATATCTAGTGAGCTTAAAAAGTTTTTGCAACTTTGGCGCTAAAATAGGTATTTTGTCTCCGCAAAATTTATTTCTAAAACCGATTACAAGAGCCCCAGCGGAAATTATACAGATCAAACTTCAATTTTTGATATTTTAAACTAGTTTGATGATTTAGTTCCAGTAGCAATTTAAGAATGTAACACTCCCAGTAAGAGATTTTGCTTTTCTTATTAGTTGTTTTCCCGGAAACCCTGATTCCCCAGAACTTTAGCCTGCCCCGCAAGCTTTCTAAACCTTCAGATAAACAAACTATGAGACCTTACGCACAGTCGTCCGTGTTTCGACGGAGGCCGACTGGAAACCAAATATCACCAGTTGACGCGTACTTGGACACGTCATGCGGCCGTTGTAATAGTCGCGAAGGCAGCTAAGATGCTTTTCACCTCCGTGACGATCACCACGGCCGCATGACGTGTGCAAGTACGCGTCAACTACTGATATTTGATATCCTGTTGGCCTCTGTGGAAACACGGACAGGTTGTGTTTAAGGTCTCTTATATCGACGGTTGAAAGAGCTTAGACCGGCTGCAACACAGGCAGAAATTCGTCCTAGTCCCTAGAAGCGCAGTTATTTCCGGAATCACACATTTTCAAGCAGCAGTGTTTAACGCTAAGAAAAGGAAAAACAAAGTCTTCTGATCTTGGCCCTTTCAGCCCTAAACACGCTAAGTGGTGTATTGCTAAATTCTCCCGACCAGAACCCACACTTTCCTCTTACCAGTTTAGGAGAACTTTGCTTTTCATCATGAAATGATATGTTGCTAAATTCTCCCAACTGGATCTCATAGACTTCCTGTTACCACTTTAGGAGAATTTCGCTTTTCATCTTCCGTAGTTTTCTATATTTAATCAATGTTCATCTTCCCATTACAAAATGACCTATTTTGTTCGAGATATATGTAGGAGAAGTAAATTGGCTGGGGCTGAAAGGGCTTCAGTTTCTAGATGTGTGACAAAATAAGTAAATAAAACTAAATGTATAATTTTACCCACGTGACCTTTAGCTTATTCTATGCCGTTATTTTCGTTTCAGGAAAAATTTACAGACTATTATCTTGAATAAATTAATTTTTTGCGTTTGTGGTTACTCCTACGTTTTGTTGCGAACCCTCAATTCTTCTACGTTTACAGTTTTTCTCTAAGGGAAGGTAGAAACAGGTTTCTTACTTCCTTAGGAACTAAGGCAACCCTTCTAGTCCCAGATGTATTGGTAAATTCTTGCAACTATAATCCATACTTTGGATTAAACAAGTTTGGTAGAGTTTTACTTTTTATCTTAAGTAGTTGGCTTAGTTTGGTCAATTTCCATTTTCTAATTACAAAATAACTTATTTTGTATGTGTTACGTAAGGAGAAATTGGATGTTAATAACTGACTGCAAACGAAAAGGTTAAGATCTATCCACCAACTCTTTTATCAATGTAAAATATAAGATTCAAACTAATTTATTTTTGTAATAAATGCACATTTTCCCGAGATTTCCTGAGATTGAAAAAGCTAACTCTTTTTGTTTCTTATTAGTTTTTAACAAGCTGTACATGGTCGTGCAAATACTTAGCGAGTTCTACGTGTATATAAAAGCGGGAAAACTAAGCCACAGTAACTGACTACAGTTGTTTTTGACCCTTGTTTCTAGACCGATTACCATAGAAACTATTCACGCCTTAAGTTGCATGTCACGCAAACTGAACCCACAGCCAATATTAGCAAAATACCTTGAAAACATTGAGTTTAGCTGAAACACTTCGGAGTTAAAGTCGCTTTTTCGTGTACGTTACTTAAGAATAAATCCTTGTTTCATTGGAACTTTGTTCAACAACTTCGCCGGTCAAGAAGCCGTGACATCTCCAAAATGTTAGACTGTTGTCGCATCGAGAATAGAAACGGTAATATATCGTAACTGATGAATTAATGTACATGCAGTACAAATATGTGGAAACATCTTTGAAAGTAACTCAAGTCTCCTTTAACAATTCACATCAACTAACCTTTACAACACGAACATAACAGCACGACTCGTTTTCCTACGGCACAGTTCAATTGAATATTGCTGTTTCAAGAATATTCGACAACGAAATATGTTACCACATCTCTTCAATGTTATTACAACCAACACGTAATAAGTCGATTACAGTCCTTCGTTGACGTCAAAGTTACTACACGAAACAAACAAAAGTAAAAAGCACAATGCTATTAGTTCTAATACCAAAACACGTTCGGCTAACCTGCGATTTCATTGTTTCCGGAATTGAACATCAACAACCCCAAGTCTCAGTTCAGTTCAACAACCATGAAACACTTTCTCGTTTCAACTTAAAGTTGAGTATCGACTTGATTAGTCGAAAATTTAAAATAGGAACAGAACAGTTCTTTGTGAGTTAAGAGAAACGAATCTCGCTTAAAGAAAGAGCTACACGAAGAGAAATACCTGTCAAAAAAGGCGGGTTTACGACCTGTACTTGCGAGGTTACTGAAGCTGAAAGAGAATCTGTGACGAAATCTAATAGGAAAAGAAAGTATCTATTTTCATTCATATCAGCTTTATCTTCAGCCGAGATATGTAACGAATGCTTACCTTTAAGCTCCTTCATGTATTTGCTCAATTTTAGCGAGCACACAAACAAACGAAGCCAATAAACCGCGGGTCGCAAAAAAGGAGCACTTTAAAATTATTATAACAACAAGAACTGACAACAAACGAAAAGTTTCGAGTTGTTTGCATACGTCTTCACCTCCGTAAAATAAACACAATTTAAATGTAGTACAAAGAAATATAAATAATAAACTTAAATATAAAAACATGCTTTCTCTAGAGGAAAGTTAGATTTCAAAGTAATATAAACATGTCATTAAGTTTGTGCAGAGCAAATGCAATGAAGTTTTGGTCAAGTTACAACTAGTTACAGGAAGAAAGCCGAACTTAACATAACTCGCCTTTGAGAAATTCAACATTTTGCTAATTCCTTAATTTGTTACAATTAAAAGTTGAGAAGAGTTCTTGAATCCACTACTTAAGTCACAATTAAACTTATAACGGTCTTATTTAATCTCAATTACAGTTAAGAGCTAGGCCATCTCACCAAGTTGAAGTTCTCTTGTCCATTGTCATCGTTTGGAAATCCTAACAAAAGTTGTTTGACTTCATTCGCAAGGAGAACAAATCCAAACATTAAATACACAACCGATAAGTCGACATCTAGACACAAGATAATATTATCCAGCAGAAACACGCGGTGAGACGGGGGGCTTTTTAGTATGCAAAACTAAACATGTTTGAGCCATACTCAATCAAAAACAGGTCATGACCTTTCATTCAGCGTACAATTCGAAGGCATTATTTCTGCGTTCGCAAACAGCGAAAACATAACGAATAACACGAAAATTTACTCGAGAAAAATCGTAAGCAGTTCTGAATTTCGAGCACTACATAATAAAACGATGCTGGTTCTAATGTTTCGGCGACAGCTGTCAGTATAAAGTAAGAGCTGAATCAAAAGCACGTGCTGCAGTCAAGCACAAACACTTGAACTTTGGAATAGTGCGGCATCCAACATATTTTCTTTTCGTTAGAACTAAGAAGAATGCAAAAAGTAGTACCACTACGACAAAAACGAAACGAGCTTTACAAAAAATATGGATACTAAAACTCAATCTAGCTTTAAAAAAATTAAAAGATAATCGGAAACTAAAAAAAGTTGGCTCAAATTCTAAACGAGCATACCTTTTTAAAAGTTTCTGTCTCCGCCATTATCATTACATAGAACTACCGAAAACGCCTGGCAGCTGTACTCTTTTAAGAGACTTTGATATACGTTAAAAAACTGAATTACCCAATTAAGAGTAGTAGAGTGTAGTACACACACAGTTATTTTGTTCAGAAATAGAACTCTCAGTTATATATTTCTATGTTCGATGATCAATAACTGTAAACTTCAAGGGTAAAGACAGGAGCGACGCAAACATTGACAAAACGAAATCCGGCACGTATAAAAGAAAACTGTTCTTAGAAACCATTCTCCGATTGAGCTTTATATCTTGGTTACGCTCTAAACGTTATCTTCCTTATAATCTTTCCCCAATCTTCAAATAAAAATGGCATAATCAAGTGCAAGAGTTTGAAGACGTTAGGAAAAACAGATTTACGTGACACTAGCGCACGCTCATATTGTTTCCTCTTTTCACAGAGATAAAAATATATGTACAACATAACAACCTACCATTGTAAGAAGACACAAAAACACAAAACCGGTTAACACATGAGTAGAAGAGGAATCGAAAAGCGGTGTGTTTTCCTTAGCGAGAACAGCGGTTCGTTATTACTTGATTGGCTTCTCGTTTCTAGCCAACAACATTCGACAGCCTCGTCGTGTATACGTCACGGCAGTTCATAATTGTTTACTTTGCAATACTCAGTGTTTAGTTTATAATAATACCAAGTAGGGGTCCAATTTGTGATCAAACACAGTCTTTTGAAAAGAACGTCTTAAAAACCATAACATAAACCTATGCTGTGTTTACTTATGTTTTATGTAACTTCGTCATAACCTGAGTAATAAGCATGCAAATTAAGGCATTACTGCTGACCATTTCAGTGTCTTTAACTAGTTAGTTTAATCACTTCAAAATTGGATGCTCTAACTATATCACAAAACACCCTGAACTTATTCGCGATCACACTTTATATTTTGCACTGACTCTACACTCTACTAAACTTGTTATGACTGCCAGAGGGATTTCACAAGCGCTTGTGGAAAGATGGTTAGTGTGTGAATGAAGACGTAGATGTAAAATAAGGGATTTTTAGATACAACGGCGACAACATCAACAACAACGGCTTTCAAAAATCACACTTCTTGCTAGGCTTTTTCGATCACATATATATGGCTAGTTTGCTTTCTTTTTTTCCCGAGTTTTATTTTGTGAATAGAAAAAGAGATGGTTGTTTTCTCAAACTCTAAGGTGTAAATGAAGACTGACGTCACGACATTTTCTGTTGGTCGTTCTCGTAGTCGTGAAAGCTACAAAACTAAACTTTTCGCGTTGTACTTTTCAAGACGACGGCGTGCAGGTGACCAGCACGGTGCATTCAAACGTACAGCTATTGTATTCACCATTGTTTTCTATCCTTGTCGTCGGTGTTGCCGTCCTAAACATTGTTAATACGTGTAGCTTAAAAGATAGGTGTAGATGAAGAAGTAACAGTCGTAGATATATAATTACTTGAACAGTGTACGCAGTTGAATTTTGAGCGTGTGTGTAATCTAGAAGGTTGAAATGTAGATTCAGACATGAACAAGTACATGAAGATGATTGTCAATCTATTTAGACACGTTACACCAAGGAGCACATAAAATATCGTTCAAAATTGATTGATCAGCGCGTGGGTTCTTTTAAAATCCCCGCTAGAAAACGAGACACTAGACCAACGGCTTAACGTCGAACCCGAGGCCTCAAGCTTGGCAGTCAGAGGTCTTAGCTCTTACTCGGCAGTTGATCCAAACTCGCATATACACGCGCTATACCGCATTTAAGTAGATATATAGAGGAAACATTGCCTTGCGTGGATGTCGATGTAGATATCGATGTACAATGGTGTGTAAGTTAAGGTAGGTGAAGATGTGGATACTGAAAAGTCGTAGATTACCTGAGGTAGGTTTTGAACGGAAAGGATTGCGCCATTTATGGCTTGAAACCATAAAGAACTAACTACCTACAATTACACTTTTCTGGCAACAATTGTGAGTTTTAAACAATGCGCAACCAGCGGTTTAATTGCATTTGGTGTCACTGATTAGTGCAACCACTTTGCAGAGACCTCAAAACTTCGAAGTGATTCAACCTCCCCCTGGTTAGTCTAGCTGGTAAGGCGCCAGTCTGTTGTGCAGGAGGCCTGGGTTCGATTCTTTACTAAGGGTCTAAAAATAATTGAGAAGTTGCTGCCTTTGCTGTAATACCGTAAACGGTTAGACCTTCGCGTCTTCTCAGATAAGGACGTTAAATCGTAGGTCCCGTATGGTAGACCTTGAAGGGGGACCTCAAGTCTATTGCCTGTTCTCCCGTGACTCCTCGAGTCAGAATGTCATAAAACAAAATAAAATAAAACAGTGCTGCCATATCATCTGAACTCCATGAATGTTGGTGTTGTGCGCATGTGCCATATAACCAGGTACATCATCTTGAACTGTTTTATATGATCAAGTTTAGATAACTCAAAGGTTAACAAAACATTCCCTCAATATTGCAAGCAGTAAAGTGATTAATGATTGCTTAAAAGTTGACAGACGACTGATGAATAAAGACAGTTAAAAATCGTTCTGGTTAGCTAGAAAGGAACAGTTTTAAAACATTTGTGGTCACCATAGAAAACGAAATATTCAGGATACGCGAATTGTGCGTGTACGAAAATTAATTGACTTGACAAATTAATTATGTAATCAACACTAAACTATGGCATTGAGGCGTGAAGACATTATAATGAAAACTTCGCGATTTAACCCCAGGGTCGCTATTAATAACCGAGCCAAGATACAACGAGCTATCATCAATCATGCGACAAAATGGCGTAAATCAAACTCAGAAACATTTCGTTAGATTTCTTCAGAAATAGAAAAAACTCTCGGTTCTCAAAAATACACTTCCACTTCCTTTTCTCTACCATGAAATGTTCATGATTTTGACCTGCATGAGATACGATTTAGTTAATCTGCAATTCAGACGAAATAAAGATTATAAAGTTTAACTGATATACAACGTACATTATACTGATAACGCAAATTTAAATAATTGTATCGTGAAACACAGAATAGGTGCCCAAACCTTGCTTTCGGATGTTGACAAGTATCACGTATTTGGAGTCAAAAAAGGTTTTGAATAACGTTTAAGTTCTGTACAGCAACGAGAACAAATCGAAACATTGAGCAGTGGCCTCAACCACAATTAAAATACCATCAAGAAGACGTTATTACAAATTAAAACTGAAAATTCAACACCAAAACATTGAGTGTGACAGGTTAACGACTAACGGCCAAGAACAAACCGCACGAAGTCACACGAGTTTTTCGGTAAATCTGAAAATTTGTAAAGTATGTTGGGAATGAAAGTTGTGTAAACTTCTGGAAATAAAAACAAAACAACGCTCTAAACACTAATATACCTTCCTGACGTCCAACACACGGAAATTCTGTCTGTTTTAGTAGAGTCTTTTCACTCGAACTTTGTCCATGCGGGGTTCAGTTCGTAACGATGTACACAAATTGATTCAAACCATGAGTTTCATTTCTGAGTTGTGTACGTAGCGCTCAAAACAAAAGCACAGTGCAAATATAGCTTGACAGCAAGAGTTCTTAGAATCTCATTTAAAACATTTAAATATTCATCGAGCGGACAGCTTTTTTAAGACATGGAAATCAATACTAATTATAGTTACACAGCACGGCATCTTGCCGTTGCTAAAATGCAAATATATCAACCATCTTCGAAAGCCATTTTGAGAAATAATAGAATGACTGATGAGCTAAACTTTAAGTTTAGACAAAACTTAAGAGCAAATCTTTCCAAAATTCAATTTTAATTGCTCTGTCGATTGGGAAAAACTAGAGCCTCCGAGCAAAGCGTTCAACCGTCGCTCTCACAAGTATTCACGAACAATTATTTTCTTTAGTAGTTATATACAAAAAAAAATCTTTTTTTAAACCCAAACAAATCATACTGTTTGAGTTTTTCTGAATCTCAGTATTGCAACCGCTGCTAAAAAAGGGCAATTACTTTAGCTTGATCGAAACTTTCCGCTAACATGCTAAAAGCAAACAGTCTTCAAACTGTAATGATTCTCACTCGTTTCCTATACCAAACTTATAAAAGCCGATGAACATTACCAAACTTTTTGAACATTAAAAGGCTTGCAATGATAACATTCAACACTTCTTGCTTTATTTTTTGCACTTTAAAGGCAAGCAGAATGAACACTATGCTACAATCATTTCTTCACAGTTTTCAACAAGAACGAAATGAACGGAATAAATAACACCAATTATTTCTACTCTTCCGAAGACAAGCAATTTATAGGGTTTCAACAACTGGTTCAAAAGTTAGAATCAGCGACACCGCAGCCTTTAAAATCAGGATTTCTCGAACTTTGAACGAACGTAGTATGTTAAGGGTATATCTTGAAGACACTTACATCATTTTAGTTCAATACTAACTACAGGTAAACAACAAACATTCTGTTTACGTTCTGTAGAATCAAATTTTTAGACCTGCGAGTTACAAGCTGAGATTCGTTGAAGAAAAGCAACAATTTTTTGCTAAAAATATTTCTCAACAATAATTCCAGAAGACAACGTTTATAAAGTCTATCAGAATTAATTGCGCAAAAAAATGCAGTCAGTTCCGTTCGCGCCTTCGCCTGCAAGTAGTTTTTAAAAAGCTAACGTAAATCTTATCAGTTTCCTACCATTAAATGCAGTTTAATAAAATTAATATAAAATGAACCCAAAAATAGTAATAGCACGATGACCAACTATTACGTCAATCAGCTAGATTATAATTATACAGAAACTTCCAAAATGCAAAATTTCCAAAGCAGACAATGATCTTGTCTCCCGAACGTGTGGCACACCTCCTAAGTTTATTATCACAATTCGAAAAAATATTTACTCGAACAACAACATTGGCGTTCTGATCATCTGCAAAGCGTGCACGCATATTTATCATTCATTTTACTCTAAGGGGAGGTACATTTTTTCTTGGGGGGGAGGGCTGAGGAATTTTGGTATTTTTTTCCAAAAAAAAGTGTTGACCCTCCCCTGCGTTTTAATAAAAAAATCCTGACCCCCATCTTTAGGTGACTGCCAAAAGTGCGACCCTCTCCTCACTACAACATAATATTTTCCATGCCGTAGAAAACTCAGAATATATATTTTGTTGTGAGCGCAAACTGTTTGAATATAATTTTATATGTATCTCGACTTTGAATGTGTGCGAGCTGAAACACGAAAATGTGAACAATCAATGTGGGGTATTTACGTTTTGTAGCTGAAGTTTGAGTATGGAAGTGTAAAAAAGTTAATCTGTAAGAAAAATGAAAAGTAAAATCACAAAAATTCTGTGAAAAGAACGGTGTGTGACCCTCCCCTTGAATAGCTTTACAAAGAACTATGACCCTCCCCTTTTGATGCTCACTTTCATTGATGACCCTCTCCTCTGAGGCCCCAGCCCTCCCCTCCCCCAAAAAACGTAACTTCCTTAAGCTTTCACGACCTTTCAAACAATCACTAAAATACCTAGCAAAGTTAATCCATATGTACCTTGTCATGTTATTGTTTTTAAAAGACTTGCCAAACAAACCAGTTGTTTATTGTTTTCCAAAGACGGACATAACGAATCAGTGAACAATCGGGATTTGATCCGGCTTTGACTTAATCCTGTTTTGCCGCCCAAACAAATACCTTCTCACTGTTAACCCGTGTACTATTTTTTTTTGTATAAAAAAATAAACCCTATTTTAAAAGGCAGAGCAGAATAAATACATCACTAAACTGAAGCCTTGGACTACATGTAATATCATAACTGATTCAAGCCCGGCGTAATTAGGGAATCAATAGAAAATTGTGTTTCCATTAATACCAATGACATAACTATAGAACATATTTTTATAAGAACTTATACATTCTGCAAATTCATACGACACATACACTGATCTTGACATTAAAAATAAATAAACTTGTGTTAGCGAGAAATAAGCTTTTTTTGTGAAATGAAAATAACCGAGTATGAAATAGTTTCTGGTACATTAGTCAACTGTAAGATTTCCTTGTGTATCTCATTCAAACTGAACTTCATTAGGCATTACCTGTGCACTGATAGTCACACAGGACAGCAATTATCTTAACCCCTTCAACCCCAGCAAATTTATCAAAATCTACCTTCTCCTTACTTAATTCATACAAAACAAGATATTTTAAGGGAGGAAAATGTAAAACGACCAAACAAAGAAAAAAGATTTAGTCACAGATAAAGCAAAATTCTCCCAATCTAGTTTTATGAAAAATATGGGTCTAAGTTGGGAGAATTTGGAAGCACATCATTTGACGTACTTACGGCAGAAATTGTTAAGATTGTTCAAGTTTTTCGTTTACAATTTAATTACGCACAACGTCAGTAATTAAAACTGAGCCATACAAGAGCGAATATGCCACGTTAGTCTGTAACAAGAACTTGTTAAGACAAAGCAATTAACGTAAATAGACGAGGCTTCTAACGAACAGTATGTAAACAGCGATATAATATTTTAAGATGTCGCCAATAGGAAATAATACGCGATAGAAACGAAGTTTGACACAGATGGGAGCAACTTTCACCGTGAAATGATATATAATTTCTTAAAGAAAGCTTTCCAAATTATAAGCTATAATAATATTACAAAACTTCAACTGTTTGGGCCAGCATAACGACTTCTACTCGAAAGCTGCCAATTGATTAGTACAAGTCGCTATGTCAATAACGTAAAATTTTGCGGAGGTCGCCTTCTTTAATATAGGAAATTTACTTTTACTAGTGGAAGATAACAGCTTATCAAAGACAGAACGGATATAATAAACACTTTCTTCTCTTATTTTGGATTTTAATAACTATGATAACTTCCGTAACATTTGTAGTGCTTAAACGAAGCGACAAAGTTTATAAACGATTGAAATCTTCCATAGTGTTCGCCAAAGTAAACTGGATGCTGTTAGATTTGCGTATGAAACACAAAATGTGCATTTTTGCTGTCAATTTCAATCTTTTCCAACTTATCTTTTACGAATTCTTACAATCTAACTGGAGGCAATCCGTAATTATTTAGACTGTTAAAAGACGATTCAGTGTAATTTGAGTGTTTTCACTGGAAAACAAAAATGAAGTCAAGACTACAGTTACCTTCGCTTACTTGGAAAGGAAGCAATCGGTAGACTTCTGGAATCGCTCATAAATCATACATCCAAAGCCAGAGTCATTATATATTGGAGTAAAAACACAACCAGCAGTGGTCGATACGAAAGAAACCACTGCTATCATTTAAATTAAAATTTCTAATCAATATTCTAAAAGTCTGTAGAGATATTCTATTGCGCGTTTCCTGACAGCAGCAGTAACTAAGCGACAATCCAGATTTTCCACTTTAAACAAATCTAATTCATATTACTTTTGTTTCCAAACTTCCAAAATTCTTACAGATGTACATGACATGAAAACTGGTTAAGACGCGGCATTAAGGAGGCTATATGGGAAAGAGTCGAGGGCCCATCGCTCAACAAGAAAGGTGGTTTGCGTTTTGTGTTAAAGGACGTGCTGGGTGAGCTATCACGCGTGAAACTCGCGTGGTAAAAGCTGGCTCGGCAAAAACCTGAAAAAGGCTGTGTAATACGATTGAAAAGTCGTTTT
>JAOBRD020270873.1:0-23270 GCA_027575215.2 Hydrozoanthus sils | reverse complement strand
GTAAGACAATATATGTGCAAAAAGTGAACCCTGTTTAAGACAACTTGAGTGAAATTGTATACCCTATCTAAGACAAGTACCTCAAAAACCATACCCTGGTGGGCGGCACGTCCCTATATAGTAAATATATGGGAGTACCCGCCCCTCCCCGGTTTGAATCTTGGTCATGTAGCTGGATTTTTTTTTGTGGAAACGTTTTACTTCGATCTGCCGACGTTTCTCGGCTAGCCTCAAAATTTAAATAACCCTTTTTTCTTTCAGATCACTGTATAAATTCCGTCACACCAAAAGGACAATTTTTTCCTGGAGATATGACGGCTCAAATATGCTTAAATCACGGCCTTGACAGAAAAGCGTGAAACAAAATATGCATGACTTCAGTTTCATACATGATCACTGCTTCCATCTCATCAGAATTTTTGACATTTTACAAAATGATGGGGTTGAACACAAATTAAAACTACACATTTGAACCAGCGCAATAACCCTTTGTTTAGCTTTTGACCCGTTGCCTTGATTTTCGATTCTTAATTCACTCCAAACATGTAATTATTATATTATTTCAAAATAAAGAAAACAATGTACAGTTGTGTACAGATCTTGCTGGCT
Source organism: Hydrozoanthus sils (assembly GCA_027575215.2). Lineage (NCBI taxonomy): Eukaryota > Metazoa > Cnidaria > Anthozoa > Zoantharia > Hydrozoanthidae > Hydrozoanthus > Hydrozoanthus sils. The sequence continues at coordinate 22,661 of JAOBRD020270873.1, read as the reverse complement.
TCTGAGCCTTGCCACGACGGTACTCGGCGCTTTGTCAGATTTTAACTTTATTTGCAATACAACTCTGAATTTTAGTTCCTAAAGCGAAATTTCACCGAATAAAATAACGACAAAATGCGGGCCTTGATCGACGTTGTTTGTCCAATTTGGTCTGGCGAAGCACGCGCAAATTTTGAATTGCTCCTGCAATAAATTTGGTATATTTTGATTTTCATCAGCAGCTTTTCACGACGTACGCCTACCAGTAGAATGGCATTATGCCAATGACTTTATTTACTGTTAAAAAATGGAACTGTCTTACGATTATGGTGCAAATAACCTCGAATTGTTGAAAGTAGGTCGTTTCTTTTATCAATGGCCGCCATTACATTTCAAAGTTTATTCAAATTTCATGAAAAGGGGGCGGGCCTAACCCTTTTATACTAGAATCTCGTGTTTAAGACAGATCTGATTAAAAAAATTTGGTTGCTTTATATGGCTAGACTTGAAGCTCTTATTTTCGCAAACAATATTCAAATATAGTTAGTTAACCATCTAAGCAAATCTGTCATTGTCGTTGTCGATATTATTCCTATTATAATTGTCACTGTCACTGCAATCCCATTGTCGCTATCAAAGACAACAATAGCAATGACAATAACAATAAAAAATTGCCTCGAAAACGGCAATGGCATCGACAGTGGTAACGACAACATTATCGAAAATGACAATGACAATAGCAACGGAAAGGACAATAACATTGACAATGATGACATTGGCAATGGCAACGGCAAGACCAACGACAATAACATCATTGTAAATGGCAACAACAACAACAACAACAACGACAAAAACAGCCACATTAACAAACACACATTGCTAATGACAGTGACAATCACAGCGTTAGTGACAGTCACATTGACCACAACATTGACAATGACAATGACAAAAACAACAACATTATTCACAATGACAACAGCAATGACATCAACAGTTGCCACGACGACGAAAATGACAATCACATGTAACAACAGCAACGATGCCAATAAAACACTGACAGCAACAACAAACACGAAAAGGAAAACAACACTACAACGAAAATGACAATGGCAATGACAATGATAAAGACAACGACAATAACGCTGACAGCGAAAATGACAAAGACGATGACGATGATAATGACAATGATAATGACAACGATAAAGACATTAGCAATAAACGAAAATGAGACAACACTGATAATGTTAAACAAAATGTTAAAAAGCTCTGAATAAAGTTTAAACACTCAAACGTTTTCGACTAAAAAGCCATCTTCAAAAGTTAATTAAATCCTGAGGCTGACTTTTGAGTGTTTAAACTTTTATCATAGCCTTTTAACATTAATATTTTATTTAACCTTTTAAGCGATGTTAATGACACTGATAAAATTTAGTGACAAAGACAATAACAATGAAATAACAATGGCAATGGCATTGACAATATTAACAACAATTTCAAAGCAGTTGAAGATTGCATCAGTAATGACAATGACAATGCCAAAAACAATAACAGTTGCAACTACAATTTTATAATGAGGAATAGTAACAGTATTAGTAAAACCAATAGTAATAATAATAGTAACAGTAACAATAATAGTTAAAATATCATAGTGATGGGAATAGTGATAGTATTAGTATTAGTAATAGTAAAAGAAATAGTATTAGCAATAGTATTAGTATTCGTATTAGTATAAGAATTAGTATTAGTAATAGTAATAGTAACAATAAAAGCAGTAGTTTTAGTAATAGCAATAGTAATACTAAGACTAACAGTAACAGTATTAGTATTAGTAATAATAATAGTAATAGTATTAATAATAGTAATACTAACAGTATTAGTAATAGTAATAGTAATAATAATAGTAACAGAATTAGTATTAGTATTAGTAAAAGTAACTGTTTTAGTAATAGTGTTAGTAATAGTAATACTAACAGTAATAGTAATAGTAACAATAATAATAATAGTAACAGAATTAGTAATAGTAATAGTATTAGTAATAGTAATACTAACAGTAATAGAAATAGTAACAGTAATAATAATAGTTACAGTATTAGTATTAGTAAAAGTAATTGTTTTAATAATAGTAATAGTATTAGTAAAAGTAATACTAACAGTAATAGTAATAGTAATAATAATAGTAACAGAATTAGTATTAGTATTAGTAAAAGTAACTGTTTTAGTAATAGTATTAGTAATAGTAATACTAACAGTAATAGTAATAGTAACAATAATAATAAAAGTAACAGAATTAGTATTAGTATTAGTAAAAGTAATTGTATTAGTAATAGTAATAGTAATAGTATTAGTAATAGTAATACTAACAGTAATAGTAATAGTAACAGTAATAATAATAGTAACAGTATTAGTATTAGTAAAATTAATTGTTTTAGTAATGGTATTAGTAATAGTAATACTAACAGTAATAGTAATAGTAACAGTAATAATAATAGTAACAGCATTAGTTTTAGTAAAAGTAATTGTTTTAGTAATAGTAATACTAACAGTAATAGTAAAGGTATTAGTAGTAGTAATAGTAATAGTATTAGTAATAGTGTTACTAACAGTAATAGTAATAGTAATAGTAATAGTAACAGTAATAGTACTAGTAATAGTAATAGTAACAGTATTAGTATTAGTAAGAGTAATGGTATTATCAATAGTAATACCAACAGTACTAGTAATAGTAATAATAATAGTAATAGTATTAGTATTAATATTAGTATTAGTAAAAGTAATAGTTTTAGTAATAGTAATACTAACAGTAATAGTAACAGTAATAGTAACAGTAATAGTAACAATATTAGTATTAGTATTGGTATTAGTAAAAGTAATAGTATCAATAATAGTAATACTAACAGTAATAGTAATAGTAATTATAATAGTAACAGTATTAGTATTAGTATTGGTGTTAGTAAAAGTAATAGTATTAGTAATAGTAATAGCAATAGTATTAGCAATAGTAATAGTAATTGTTATAGTATTAGTATTAATATTAGTAATAGGAATAGTAATAGTAATAGTAATTAAGTAATAGTAATGGTAATAGTAATTGTAATAGTAATAGTATTAGTACTAGTAAAAGTAATAGTATTAGTAATAGTAATAGTAATAGCAATAGTATTAGCAATAGTAACTGTAATTGTAATAGTATTAGTATTAATATTAGTAATAGGAATAGTAATAGCAATAGTAATACTAATAGTAACAGTAATAGTATAAGTACTAGTAAAAGTAATAATATTAGTAACAGTAATAGTAATAGTAACTGTTGCAGTAATAGCAATATTATTAGTAATAGTAATAGCAATAGCAAAAGTAATAGTAACAGCAATAGCTTTTGTAATAGTAAAAGTTATAGTTACAGAATAATAATAGTAACAGTAATAGCAACGTTAACAGCAACAGCATTGTTAACAGTAATAGCAATAGCTTTTTTTAATAGTAATAGTAATAATAATAGTATATGTAATAGTAGCAATAGTAGAAATCATGACAGTAGTAGTAATAGTAACAGTAACTGTATTAGTTAAACCAACAGTAATAGTAGAAATGATAGTCGTGATATTGCTAGTGATAGTTTTAGGGTAAGTGATAGTAATGATGACAATGATAAAACCAAATGCAACTAAAATGATTATGATAAAGATGATACCCTCTTTAAAACGAAAGATTCTAAAGTTGCTCTACTTTTGCTCTCTGATCTATTTTACTTGGAACGGAGACCGTGTATTGGTTGCTTAACATAGCTAGCCGCCACGAAACCAGACGAGTGAATTTCTGCTGCCAAAGAGGCGAAATAAAGTTGGTAAATTGAATTGTTGACCTTTTCTACCTTTTATTTTTAATTTCAAAACCACTGTCAGAAGCAAGTGAAAGTTACAAAAGAAAAAACAAGCCACGTTTGTTCATTTAACGAGCATTGAAGTGTTTTGTAATAAACAAGAGGACTTCATGTAGCTCATTTGCTCAATTGCATGAACCTAAGAATTACGTTTAGGCGGTGCGAAATAAGAAACAAACATCCATCTACGAAAACTGCATGCCCTCCAACTATCCGCCGGCCGTGCAAAGCTCTCATTCAATTCAAGGAAACACAATAAACAATATTACGGCGGTAAGTGTTCTATAGAACAGAAAAACTTCTCTACTGAGTAAAGGAAGGGATAATCTTTTATGGCTAGACTGCAGGGTATCATAGCTGTATAAAAAGTTGAATTGAACTCAGAAAATGTTGTCAGCAACCAGATAGTTTTGAGTTGAACGAGCAAAGGCGGACGAACTTTTCCACCTTTCTGTCATAGATGTACGTGTAGTCTTACAAATGTTTTTAAAGAAATTTAATAAAGCAAATGGTAATAAACCTACCTTAGCTTCCTGGCTTTCGAAGGAGACTTAAATTACCAGCATTTGAACGCACGAAAAATAACTTCCCGAAACCACAACGTGTTCCGCCATCTTGTTGTACGTTAATTCGTGGCTATGAATATCATTTAAAACAGTCCGCGTAGAATAAAATTCCAACGTGATACTCTGTTTTCACGAGGTGTCACATAGAGATTATCTCGTGGAAAGCGCAACCGCATGGCCGATTTTTGCAATCTGAATTTTAACGAATGAGCGAAGCAGATGTGTGAGATTTCTGATACAAAACTATTCCGTACAAAGTGCTTTCAATTACTGTAATCAATATATCTCATACACACTGACATTTTATTTCTTTTATTTATTCACGTTTAAATTGATTCGTTTTAATCACAAATAGTCACGAAAACTATTAATCGGTACTACCTTAAACTGAAACATTCTGAATGAAAATATGAAAGTTCTCGTTGGCTTAAGGTGGCTCCCTAGGGTTTTTAAACCGCGCGAGACCTGGGTACGAAAATGGCGCGAGCTTTAAAACTCTTACGTGTACACACGCGCGCGTGCCGCCCGATAAACAAGACAAACAAATATGGCTTCCCAGTTCGGCCGATACTAAAATAAGTTCTAAAAGTTACTAAAAGGGGCAGCTTAAAATATTGAAAGACAAAAAAACTCAAACATTTCAAAAGTGACCCTTGTTGATTTTTTACTTTTCGTCGATCGAGAAAAGTCACCATTGCATTAAAAGATCAATTTTCTTCTTTATGGCGGAGTTCGGAAGTAAAACACGAAAACAACAGCCAACAGCTTTTACAACTCCTCGTGTGACCCGCACAAGTCGAATTTTAGCTGCAATTGTCAACCATTTTCAGGAACGTACACAGGAACAGGTCGAATACCAGCTTTTTAGTGTAAGTAGGATCGGGGAAAGAACGGAATATTTTCTTTCTAAAAATTTCGTGTTCCTCTGTTCTCCAAAAGTAAATATTCCAATACCTTACTAATATTTTTTTCAATATTCCTTATTCTTTTAATTTTTTAAAAAAAATATTCCGTATTCAGTATGTTTTTCAACTATATTCAATATTTAACATTTTTCTTCTACCCCCTATGTAGGCCTAACTGTAGCAGGATTTCGTGCCGAAGATGGCGATAATTTTATAACAAACCTTAAAATTTGATAATAAACCAAATCAAAATTGGATCTTCTTGTTAGAAGTTTTAATAAAATTTTTTTTTATTTCTACTACTTTGGTTGTTTGTATTGTTACTTTAAGGTTTAGAATAATTGTCACCACAATGAATTTTTAAACAGTAATCTCACGTTGCATTGCATGATTGGATAAATGCCAACGGAATCGCAAATTTGCAAGGAAAAGATAATAAAAGGTATTGATTCTAGGGCAGTCTTCATCGCTTAGTTTGTCATGTTATTATATTGAGTCTTAAAACAGTGGCTGGAATGAGAACTTTCCAGAATATAATTGGATATATGGAAACTGAAAATGTTAACCTTGTTTCTGTTCATAAATTTCAGCTAAGAAACTGATAACAGAATTCCTCTCCTACAAAAGTCTTGGTTGTATTTATTGCTTTTTTCCTAAACCTTTTCAGCTTTTCTTTTATACACTACAGTAGAGATCTTTTAAAACAGTTACGTTGGTTCTTGGAGCAAACACAGCCAATAAAATATAAGTCCGAAGAAACGACTGCATGCAGTGCCTTCTGGTGCCAACGAGAAGTTCTTACGCCTTACAGTTTTTGTCAAAATTCTAACTAGACCAATGAGCAAAACTTTGTCGCCACTAGTTGAAAGAATGTTTTAGAATTAGTGTATCTGCCGAATTTGGGGTTCATATGTGATAGGATGGTAAAAATATAGCCATGCGAAATCACCAATTCTTACAGAGAAATGTATGTAAGCCCCCAACACACAAACATCTGTAAAATTTTGTAGTTTCAAGGAGCTGTATAATCGCAAGTTTTTGGCCTATCACCATCAAAAATGGTAGATGTTGTAATTTATTGTAGCTCTTTCCACTGATATTGATTGATTTTCGCAACTATGAATTTTACAAAAGTTACGTATGCGCGACTGACAAACGATGAAAGGGTCTATTAAAATGAAAAAAAGACGGCAACAACCCTACATAATGTAACATTTTATTCCTTTCCAAACATCGTACAAACGACATTTTGTTTAAATTAATCACCAATTAGAACCTCTATCGGGGTTGAATGACTGCCGGCTTACAACTGAGCCTCAAGGCAGTCTCGTTATGTTTTCTGAGCTGTGAGCAGATATTTGCAATTACGCTAAAAAAGGACACAAGAAGCACACGGTGCTGTGCCAGTTTATCACAAATCTACCTAACTTAATCTTTGTCGAATATGTGCAAACAGTAAGATAGTTTAAAAAATTTTCAAAAACAACTTATATCTGCATATAGCAATCGCCATATTTACTAGTTCGATAACCTTCATCTAACAGTTTCAACACATTTTTTTAAACTACTATTAAATTGGCGGCTTTAAAGACTTTCGACACCTCAAACGTTACATAAGCAACAAAATATTGTTTTCAATTAACTTGCTGGTCAATTAAACCACTTGAGACGACGCACTGTACTTTTAATTGCTTGACACTATCTGACACTGTGATAGTTTTGGAAAACCATTCAAGAACAGCTCAAAATTTTTGAAGTTCCTATGACAGGAAATATTTTGTGAGATAAGCCAGATTGACCTTCCTAAATGAGGAAGAGCGGTGAAAAAAATTGCCAAAATCTGTTATGGTTCTCGAGATAATAACATTATTGTTTTCAACTGATGACGTCAGTTTTTGGTCCTTTGCACAAAAATTAGTAACAATTCTGAAGAATACCTCGAAATAAACCATCTGCCCCAGTTTGGCTTAAATTCATCCGAAGGTTATTGGTTGGCAACAGACTTCAAAAAATTGAAAACTTGCCTGTCCAGCAACTCACGTCAGTTGACGGCATTAAATATTAATATTTTGAGAACCATAAAAGATTTTGACAAATTTTTTCACCGCTGTTCTTCAGTTAGCAAGGCCTATCCGCTGACGTAACAAAATATTCCCTGTCATAGGTGCTTTAAGTTCAACATGAACGTGAGTTTCCCGTTAAATACTTCAAGCATTAACTCAGCACCCATTGTCCCTTACAGGGGAATCGTTTTGGTTATAGTTATGTCGTGTATCTATCTTATTCTCAACGTCACAGCCTTGGGTGGTAACCTGCTAGTCTGTATAGCTTTCTACAGAAAGCCTTCATTGCGTACTGAAACCAATATCTTCGTTTTCTCACTGGCTATCACAGATCTACTTGTGGCAATTTTTGTCATGCCACTTTATACAGCTTCATCGTTTGCAAACAAGTGGATCACAGGAAAAGCTGGTCTCGATATGGTGTTCTTGTGTCCGGTATAACAGCTGGAGGAGTTTCGTTACTGACTGTGATGTTCATGGCAATCAACAGATATTTTCGTGTTGTGAGACAAGAGCTGTAAAAAAACATTTTTACCGAGAAAAGATCTGCGTTCATGGCAATGGGAGCGTGGATTGTAACAATACTTGTAGTGTGTAGGTCGATCTGTAGCCGGCGTTCGTACAGAAGAAGGTGAGAACTTTGTAACAAATCTTAAAGTAAGTTACAAAAACAAAGTTGGTTCATCTTACTAGATCTTTCATTCACTATCTTTTGTGTTTCTACTACTTTGGTTATATTATATTGTTACTTGAAGATTTATCAAACCATTCGTCACCTCAATATGGCCTTCGCTGCTTCATCGTTACAAGAAGGAAACTGTTGTTATGGATTGAAGGAGGCCAAGATAACTAGATTACTAACTGTTGTTGTAGTTGTTTTTTATATTTGTTGGGGTCCACCTTTCTTGACAACTGTTCTGGAGATGTCCAAATTGGTTGCAGTAACTAAGTACAGAAACTTTTCCTACTTTATTCCACTATTTGCTTCCATTACCATAAAACCAGTTGTTTATCGAGTGTTAAATAAGTCGTTTCGATCAGCATTTCTTCGAACTCTTCTTTGTCAATAGTGTTTCGAACGATCGAAGACTTGTACCATTTCCATATTTAGGCCTTATTCGAGTCCTTAAGGTGATTTAAAGGAATTTGGTAAAAAAACTGACGGCGACTTAAGGCGATTAAAAAAGGGGTGAAAAATGACTGCGGCTAAGTGCGATTTAAAGCGACTTAAAGAAAATTGAGTTAAAAAATGAGTGTCGGCGACTTAAGGACCCGGAGTAAGCATACTCTTTTAATGACACGATTTTCCGTTTAGCCATCATCTGAATAAATCGCTCTCAAGCGAACTGATACAGTCTACGTCTTAATCAAAGCAAACTAAGTTATTATACAGGTTGGTAGTGTAAATTCAGAATGAGTTAGAACTGTTTCACTAGTTTTGATATTTGTTGTTGACACGAACAGCTGGAGTTTCGTTAAAAAATGTTGTAATTAAATTGTACGGAATCAGTCAATAAAAAAAAACACGAATGAAGGTATACGTAAATCATGGAAACCTTGGAAAGAAATTCGAAAATCAGAATGAAAATGTTGACTTTCAGTGATGTCTTGACCATACCGAAAAACGTTTTACTATTATTCTAATCACCACGTCGTCGACAGATTCTCACTAAGCAAACTTTCGAAACAAAAGCCAGGTCTGGCTAGTGTCTCAGTAAACCTCTCACAACTTGAATCGGCTACATGTAGCCTTATCTCGGGCCGGTTTAGTTTGAGTCCCCCTGGGCAACAGCTTTCAGTTTTGCTTTAAAAGTGTAGCGAAAAAGTGAATGCTTCTCTTTATAAAAACACAACAGACTTTAGAATTATTGCAAAATTTGGGGCTTGATGCAGGAGTAGCAAAAAAACCTATCAAGAGTCAAATTGTGTGCATTTATCAGTAATGAAATCCCAGACTAATAAATAAAACCATGGCACGTAAACACACTGATGAATTCAATTCAACTAAACTTAATTGCTTTTTTCCATTTAAAACCTTAAAGAATCGAATCTTTATAAAAATTGTACACAAGCCGAGAATCACAATGTGTTGCCACTAAATCAGACATGGAACCAAAACTTGTGCTAATGCACTGAGCTTGAATCTCCGATCTTTTTTTCTTAAAATTGAACAAAACTCCACAAAGTTGCAATGAAGTGTCTAGTTATTCATGCCACATTATATTGCCAGCTGAGTAGCATTTGTTTCAAGAGTTTTGATGAATTCACTCAAATATTGTCTTGTTTAGATCAACTGTAGCAGCTGGCTCCACCACGTCGAGAACGTAAACACCATAATGATTAAATGCATAGGTCACTATTCATTTGCTTTTGGTAGGCTGGCCAAAATTTCAAGGTTTTATCTTTTCTCAATAGGCTTGAAAACCGTAAATTGTATCTCTGTCTTGCCTTGCATCAAGCTGTCAGTTTCAAACGCTGCTCTAATTCAAAGTTTTTTAACCATTCCCATTTATTTCAAAGCACTTATAACCTCATTGCGTTCAAGCTGAAACACAATGGATGAGACAAACGTGGCAAATATATCTAACAATTTTTAAAAAAAGGCCTCCCTTTGCGTAATTCAGTCAAACAGGTTAGCCAGTATGATTTACCGGCTGAAGCCGTAAACTAAATAATACAGTCGGAAATTGTTTTTGAACTATCGTAAAAACATACTCATTTATAAAAGGTACGTTGAGTGTTAAGCACGACTTTTAAAACTATTAAAACGCATTTTATGAAAACACCCAGTCTGTGCCACGAATGAAAAAGAATTTTATATCCCAAACAAGGTTAAAAATTCGCGTTCTGTATGTTTTTACCTGGCATTGATCAACAAGACACACAAAGTGGATAGAAAGTTTTAAAAAATATATTTTGTAAATCAATGCATAGCAAAAAACTGCGATAATCTACAGCAGGTTTAATGTCTACTGTTGTGTGGTTCGAGATATTTGTGTTACAAGAAGTACCTCAAAATGATCCAAAATTTCCTCGTCAAATTCGTCGTCACAACTCTTAGGCTACATGTGGAGGAAAATCCTCGAAACGCAACAAAAAAATGTAAACATACGGATAGGCCCGGATTTTTACTTGAAGCTTTTTATGTTAATATCGGTTCTTCATAGAAGTTTGTTGTTCACGAACATGACGTCGTTTTACTCTCACTATGACGGCTGTATATTTTCCCACAATGCATTGCGAACTTTACACCGCTAAAAGAAATTCTGGGAAGGTGACAACTGATGAAACTCTTTCTTGTATCACCAACTCTGTGTAAGTCAAACTTGAGGTTTACTGATTCTCTTTATGCGTTTTTATGGTCCATTTTAGACGTTAATGCGCTAGGAATTATTGGTAAATATACAAGTCGCCATCTTTTGGATAATCGTGGGTTCCGTTTGCCTAATGTGTATTTCTTTAAAAACTTCTTGATTCTCTTTGGGATTCTTTCTTTGTAATGGCGCAATTTCTAAAGAATGAAATCTCAGGCATGCTGGCGGCCCTAAAATACCTAAACACTCCTAAATATTTTTCCTTGCCCTAAAAAACCCTACTTTTTCTAGCATTTTCCAAGTTTTTCCTAAAAATACCCTTACTTTTTTTATGATGGTTGAGTGCAACTGGTGTCATTGAAAATACTTGACATGGAATCTGCAGCTGAGGTTTATCCATGGATGAAGCATTGGATTTGGAGGGTCCTTTAAGACTGAACAAACTTTTTATTATAGGTGAAGACAGTGGCTCAAGTCTAAATTGAGTAGTTTTCAGTATTGTGAGTATGATTCAATTCTAACAGTCCTTATTCAATATTACAGAAAAAACCGTAAGTATAGAAGTTTTTTTTCCAAATAAAATTTCTAAAATAGCCCTATTTTTCTGCTGCTTATCCTTTAAATCCCTATTTTGGAGGAAAAAAATACCCAACTTTTTGCCCCAAATTTTGTCACAAACCAGCCAGCATGCCTAGAAATCCAATATCCAGGATTGCACTTAACAGTGCTTTATGTACTGGATATTCTGAAGCCAACCAAGGTAGAGAAGTAAGGGGATAAACTACCAGATTTCTCAGATGAACTGGGTGCCCAAATTTTACTGTCAATTCTAGAAAACCGTTTCTGTTCCAGTCAGTTCATCAATATCTAGCTTTTCCTAACATAACTAGATATTCGGCTGTGAGAATTCGGGCTACAATGGCAACGGTAAAACAAAACATACTATCAAACCAAAAACTGCCGAAAGCAATGGATGCTGGACAACACAACCGTAGTGTTGGGGACTAAATTTCATTTTTTTCCTGACGTCAACGCATCGGACTTGTCAACTATTATGTTTGTGTCTATTGTGGTTGTGTTATCAAGCATTCCTCATAAGAACACCAATTTCAGTGGCTAGAACCAGAAGTCAGTGTAGTTTTAATATCTGCTCATAGAAGAAATCGGCCATTTAGATCCTTGTCTAACACTTACTATGGGCTGGTTATTAAGATACAAATCTAGCTGGAGGTATGTCAGTATCTCCGGTTGTTGGAACATCATGTTATTAGATTCTCTTTATGAGTCTTGTTTTCGTGGCAATGGATTTGATCCTCGTCCAGTAACAGTTTTAACTTATTGTCCTGGTCCTCTTTCCATTAAAAGATATTAAAAGATATTAAAAGATATTTTTCATGTCTGACTATAGGAGATGCGCTTGGCTATTTTGGGGGGCTTGGACGAGGACTTTGGTAGGGTCCTTGAACGATTTGATCCTTGATATCACTTAGAAAATACAAATTTAAAAAGGTATTTTTTGTTGGCTAGTCTCTTCCTAGCTGGTTACCGTCCACAGCCTTCTGGTGTTTGATTTACCACTTACTGACGGGTGGTGAAACAAACTACTAGTCTGCTGACTACTCAACGTGGACAACGTGGAGCCAAACAGCAGCTGCAAATCCGATACTTCATTCTTTGGTAATTGAAACAAAACTGTCACTACATTCGCTCTGCTATCCTCAGTAGGCTCGGTCGCAACTGGAAATATTACCCCTCGCTCTTTATGGTCTCTCAATAAAAAATTCGACTTCCTACGTCGTAGTTCTCGCTTATGAGAAGCAGATGCTCGCTCGTTTTTCTTCAGTTTCCAAACACTCGGAACAGGTTTATCGGCGTCGAAAAGGAGGGCGTATGTCGCGAAAGGACGACTCGCCCGCTGTTCCTGTTCGAGCTCTCTTATTTCCAACCGTCGTTGTCGATCGTGGTACTGTTTCATCTTCCAACCAATCACACAGATAGACAAAACCAGAAAGAAAACCGAGAAGAAAACTGAAAAGAAAACAAACAAGTCAATATGAGGCAAGTCTTGTTTGAAATATATAATCCCAGTAGTGCCAGTTGACCCTCTGTCACCCCGGCCAAGGAAACCAACATAGAACTTAGTCTCCTTCAGGTGGTGTTCCATGTGTGGAAAGGTAACCACAAGTCGATTTCTGAGGTCTTTGACCAAAACAACGGCTCCTACGTCCAGAAACAAGACAAACGTGTTCAGCTTGTCTCCAGCATATGTGAAATACTGCCGAACAGGTTCTGCCGTCGCAAGAGAGCGTTTTCCTCTTCCTGGTTCGGGTCTCTCGACTTGAATCTGTGGGAAAAAAAGGAAAGCAAATGTTACGCCCTGTTAATATGGGGAACGTTGTTCCGGCGCGGAGGGAAACCTCACCTAGGTGAGTTACTCGTTGCGAGACAACTTTTCATACATTTCTTCATAAAAAGCAGCTAATCATTTACATGGTGTCCCGCTTAGGAGGATTGACTCGGGTACAAGAGACAACTCGGATAGCTGAGGCATGGATATCTCTTCCAGCCGGGGCATCTTTCTCCATATAAACAGCTTGTCCCTTCTTCCTGGAAGCCTGGAAGCCATTTTAATGTTGTGTTTATGCTTAAGAAAAAATTTTTGCACGGTCGATTCAGTCCCGGCCACATATTTTTATGTAAACGCAGGACTAAGTTGTCCCGGGTTCGAAACCTCGTAAAAACTGCAGGTCAAGTTGTCCCAGGTGGAAGGGACAACCCTTTAGCCCGGGATCATATAAACAGGGCCTTAAAATGAAGTCAGGTAAATCAGTGCTTATGTATATTTTATCTTCCGGGCTAGTACTTATATGGATGACGAATAACGTTTTGAATTTGCCTGTCATTCAACTCACTCGACGATTTCGATTCATACGTAGCGTCAGCAAGCATCTAGACTCGTTCGTATAAAGAATCTACTGACTATAATAACAATAAATGCATGGCAGCGTCACGGATGCGGGAACACGAATATACTGAGGTTCTTTAAAAAATCCTGAAAATTAAGCCCTGGGAGTAGAGCCAATGAAGACGCAAGATACACACAAAAAAAGTAATGGTTACATCGTTCTATTTTTAAGGCTTATCTGGAAATGTTTGTGTGAAGTTTTAAACCATGATCATTTTATACCATATATATTTTAGTTTGGTAAATATTTTAAGTCATAAACCTCGGAAAATTGGAAGATACTGAGGTTTTGGACTGTAATTATTTTTTGGAGTTCACTTCGACGAAGGGCTACAGTTACAAACGTCAGTACCTTACAATTATCCATTTATTCAGGGTGAATAACTTAAAGTACTTACCAAACTGTAGCAATGAGAAGATTATATAAGGTTGAGTTACTAGTTTAAAAGCAATTTACTAGAGAAAAGGGAGATACTTGCCGTGTGTACACCTGTAGTTTTGTTAACGTTCACCTCAAAAAAGGAATAATCGGTGGTCAAATACACATCAACCCCTCCTTCAAACACGTCGATTGTCATTCGTATATCCACGTTAGTGAAACGCGGGAACACGGCATAAAACAAAGAGCGGTCCCTCGGCAGTGGATTGATGCTCTCACTGCTCCACAGTCCTGCTCGGTCACTGATGACCAACTCCTGGTTTAGAGTAATCTTTCGGTAACATTGACGGCCGTTGATTGGATGGCCCTTGAATTCCTCCTTACATTTGGTGCACTGGGGACGAGTGAGAAAAATTAGTTGAAACCAACTGGATTACTATTTAATAATCATTCGTCGAGGGTCAGCGGGAATATTCACGGCCCAGATATTCACTGAGCCTTGGCCGAGCGGTTAACGTGTGCGGCTTGTAATCCTAAGGTCGTGAGTTCGAACCCCGGCCAGACCACTGTGTTGTCTCCTTGAACAAGACACTTTACTCGACTTTGTTCCAGTCGACTCAGCTGTATAAATGAGTAACAGTTCTGCTGGGAGCTAACCTGCGATGGATTAGTGTCCTGTCCAGGGGAGTCAAAGACTCTCATCCGCTTATACTACAGAAAACGGAGATAAGCGCCGGCCTAATGGGCTAGTCGGCTCGAGAAAGGATTTAGTTTTAGCAGGCGAATAATTGTTGATGTAAATATAGTTCTCAAGCTACTAAAGTGAAAGGTAATACACTTTTTCCAACTACACGCAATGTATTCCATTTTAGCGCCTTTTTCACAGCAGTCCAGGAAGGGAGGGGAGGGGGGGTGGAAGAGACAAAAACAAAATCTATCCCTGGAGCATTGGCATCAAGTCAAACCCCCTCGAAAGTATTCAAAGTTGAATTCTAAGGCCAAAGACTCCTCTATTGAAGAAAAAAAGCCCGTGTCCACTGACCTGTTTCAAGTAACAGTCTTTTGAGTAGTTCGGGGGGGGGGGGGTGCAAAACCAAAATCCAATCCCGGACATTGGCATCAAGTCAGAGCCCCCTCGAAAGTATTGGCAGTTGAATTCTAAGCCCAAAGACTCTATTAGAGAAAAAAGCATGTGCCCACTAACCTGTTTCAAGTAACAGTCTTTTTTCGATCCCGAACAGTCTTGTTCAGTGTTGTTTTGGCAGTTACAGCCCTTGCCGTGTTGGTCACATTGATCACCATGGCCGTTGCACATACACCTTTAAGAAAAAGAGTTTACTTTCCATCTAGATTAACCATAATGATTACAATTTCCTCAAATTGTCATTGGTGCATAAATTAATGCATTTTGCACTAATAAATCTGCAAAATAGCAATCGGACAGTGTAATCGGACATCTGTATTCGGATCGTTACAAGAGCCAATCATTTCAAGTTCTTTCAGCTAAGTCCGTCAATAACAACATTTATTACAATCACCATACCAACTTAACAACTGTTTACTTTCAAAGTAGGGGCTTTTTCCAAAATGAAGAAATTTGTAACTTTAGATTGTATCAATGAAAGAGATTTCTCTCCTGAAGATATTAAATGGAAAGTTGCAATTAAAAGCTACTTACAATTTGCAATTTTTTGTTTTTCGAATTGTAATTAATGATTTTGATTAATTGATAACTAAACAGGACTGAGGAGAGTCCAGTTAAGTCTGTAATCATACATAGATAACCCCTCCTATAATTTCATACCGAACTGGACTTCACTCAGTACTACTAACATTATGAATTACTCTCAAGGGGTTTGCTTGAGATGGAATGGAATGGTGTGCAGTGTATGACAGGAAAACCATAAATAACTTACTTTGTGCAGTAACCATTAAGAAAGAAAAAGCCTTTTAGACAGTCCTTGCATTTTTTACCAGTGCTAAAGTTCCGGCACAGACACTCCTCATCTTCGTCGATTTCATGGGGTCCGTGTTCTAGCCATAGTTTTACCTATAAGGAAGAAAGAGCTCTAACTAAATAACACCAAATCTTGGTTTGCTGAGTAAATTTTAAAAAATATACTTTTTTAAGAAGTTAATGCTGTTCTTTTGCCCGTCAACTATAAACTGCAGAATTCTCAAAACCTCCCAGAAGAGAAGATTTAATGCTTGAATTTAAGCGACTAGATTCCAAAGGGGCAAGGCTAACTACAACCTCATTTTACTAAGAGTTCCCGAGGCATACAGTGTCTCAAAGTCCAATAAACCAAATCCAATAAACTTTGCAATAACTTGTTTTCGATTTCATAAACTAAAACCTCTTCAACAGTACCATGATATTTCTTGTTTAACATATGGAAGCCAACAGAACTTTTGGGTAAAAAAACTTTAAGAGGTGTCTAATTCACTGAAGCGGTGGTTCACTCGGTCACCAGCTTGCTAGATTTGAGAAGCCTGAACTGAAAATCGATGTGCACGGTATACAGCGAGCTAAAACCCTCAATACCAAAGTCCCTGTATTACTTTGTAATGTACATGCGTTCAACTTCAAATGGAGCATGCGCAATATAAGCAGCAAATCATCATTATCGTTATTGGGTCTTTTCGGACAAAAACGAATCGTGGGCCTTCCGAGGTTTATAAAAAAGGTAAAATTTATTGGATTTTCCGACTACCAAAGAGTAGTGAAAGAAATAAACTTGCTAAGCTTGGTAGTAAGCCCAGGGTAACCCAGTTGGTAAGGTGCTAGTCTGTCGAGCGGGAGACCTGAGTTTGATTCCCGGTTGGAGCTTCACTCTTAGTCTAACAATAATCTAACGTGGTGAAGACGCACCTTTTGCACTAATATTTGCAGACGATTAGACCGTCGCGTTTTAACGGATAAAGAAGTTAAACTGTAGCCCCTTGGAGTACTATAATCAGGTTATAAAGCTCGTCTAGTTTGCCGACTACTCAGGAGTAGTGAAGACTATAAGACAGTTATTTGTTTGTCTCACCTGCTTTGGGTCGAGCGACAAGCTATGTTCTCGTGCGTAAATCAGCTTTTCTTTGGCCATGCAAACATTAGCACTTTGGTTACACGCGTTGAAACACGAGACACACGAGCCGTTGTTCCTTGCATCGCCAACGTACAACGGCTGACAGAACTGACACTGCTCTCCCTGTATCACGCATATTTGAATAATTAAACAAGGGAGACAACCCCTATCGTCGGCGTGGTAATAAACATTGTTAATAAAATCTATTTGCTGTGCAAACTACAAATAAATTTGTTAACTCGATTTATGGAGTGAAAAGAAAACAAACACTACAAATAAATTTGTTAATACGGTTTATTGAGTGAATAGAAAACGTAACTCGAGGCGTTGATGTTTGACATATTGCATCACAGAAACTAGGGCACAGGATATTTGAAATAGAGATACTGGTGAAGGGACGTTTGCAAGAGATAAACAGGAAAGAGAAATAGAGAAAAAATGTAGAAGGGATTTTACACGGCGCAATGGCCCCTTCAACTAGAAAAAAATTGCTGCAACTCGTATCAGCCAGCTGGATACGCTGCACAGAAAAATTCCAAACGTCTTAATTTGTAGGAGTTATGTATGGAGAAGATAGAAGATGATAACTGACTAACCGTTGTGTGATTCCTGCACTCCGTGCACAAAGTTAACGCAGTTTCGTTAGCACACTGACCGTGGTTATTACACTCACACTTCCTCGAACAGTTACTTGCGGTCCACCCAAACGTGCAGTTGCACACATCAGGTTTGACGCATACACCGCTGACACAGCCTTGACGACACACGGGCACACATGAATCCTTCTCACCAGGTCTGCAGAGGCGAACATTATCAGTAAGTCTACGCCATGTTGCCAGGCACACCAATGCCTTCTGGGCCCATGCAGTTGTTCGAAAGCCGATAAGCACTAACCCCTGCGTTAGCCTACGTTTTTGTTTTAAACCTTACAGCTAGACTGATTTTGAGCTGCATTTTTTCCGTGGAAAATCTATGGAGTATTTTGTAAAAATAAATAAAGTTTACCAGCCTTCAAACAACCCAGACCAGATGGTGACTTTGTAGGTTCTTGCAGTTTAAATGAATGTATTTTCTTTAACAGGCTAAGAGAACTTTGGATTCATGACAACATTATTAGATTTCAATACTGGTTCGGCTCAGAACTCCCAAAGGACCATGTGACCGAATTACCTTACTAATTCATCCCCTAAAATTCCCTCTGTACCATCTCAGATTGATTCAGCAGGCCATAAGAGCCCAATAGAAGCACATCAGAATCGATTTCGAGTCAATCGATCTAGGTCAGGACTCCCTACCAACTTTGTGACCGAAGGTCATCCCCTTTAATTCCTTCAGATTCACCTCAGACTGACTCAGCACGCTATAAGAGTCCAATAGGAGCACATGCGAACTGATTCTGAGCAAACAGATTTAGGTAATTATGTAAAAAGCTTAGTTTATCCTTTGATTAGATTTCATTTTCTAAGAAAACATTCATTTGCTATCTCATTTTATTTGGCTCACACAGTAAGAAAATATTGTAAACTGTAAGCTTTGCAGGAAAAACGGCTACAACTTGTCTTACTTTTTGTTCCCTTCTGTATATCCTGGTCGACATACACAGCGGAAGCCCACTGGGAGGTCAATACAATCCTGGTTTACCGTGCAGGTATGGCGACCATTAAGACACTCATTTTCTAGGGGACAAAGAATTGAGGCCCACACTGGGGAACTTTTAGTGAGACGGCGGGTTTGTTTTACGGTACTGACGTGGTTTCCAGCGTCTATTGTGGTGCCTTTGCACGTGCCACTTAGAGGACCTGTAGCGGTTTAAAGAAAGTATGTAAACAAAACAAAGAAATGAAAGTTTGTAAACGAACAAAGAAGAAAGGAAAAAAGCAAGGAAGGAAGAATTCATCTATTAGACTTCCTTTCTAGCACACACCAACTCCAACCAACACTAATGGGTGTGAGCCTTCCATCAGTTTGCAGCTAAAGCATTCACCTATTAGACTTCCATACACACACCTACTCTTACCTACATACATGGGTGTATGTCTATTGACAATTTCTAGCTAAAGAACCCACCTGTTAGAACTCCTTCCATACATACACCAACTCCATTACCATCAGGATCCGCACACCATCCACAGTTGTCCTGCTGCAAACATGATCTACAGTCGCTGTGGATTACGCAGGGCGGCAAACACTTGCTGTATGACTGTTGTACAACTCGCCCACAAACACCTGACACACACAAGGCAGGAAGGTAGCTAGGAGACAAACATCTACCAAGCGAGTCACTCCACAAACACTCTTTCTTTCCGCTGTTGCCTGTTACGGTTTCAAATTCAACAAATAAGTAATGCCTATTGTTCAACTAAATAATAATAAAATTTTAAAAATTTAATCAAAAGATATTTAGAGACTGGAATGATGAGAACACTTATAAATCAGGAGCTAAATACAAGCTGGGTAATTTGTTCTGGTTGCTTAAAAGGCTTTACAGTTGTGCTACAAAATGTAACTTCAGTGATGGAGGTGAACTGCAAGTAAAAACTATGTAATAACTAATATATCTAAGAAACCTAATAGTGTAATGAATAGAGAGAAAGGCTGAAGATTTTTGTCAAAAGCCACTATCCCGAGACAACAAAGTAGGGTAAAACAACATAGAAATCTCTAGACTGGGTTGACTTGGTCATGGGTAAGTCACAAGGGCCTCTTTTTCCTGTACTGACCCAATAAGAACTAAGTTACACCCTGCTGCATGGAGATCTTAAGGTCTCAACTTTTTGCCAACTCCGCTTTTCAACTCCCTTCCTACAATCCTAAAAAGCCATAGACCTTATTCATAAATCGCCGGATTTTTAGTCTTCTGTCTGCATTCAAAATAACCTGGCCAAATTCGGTTTAGGTAACATACTTTTTGAAACTTTAACTCAAGAGCGAGGCTGGCCAGAGTAATTTGAATGGAGACAAAACAATATTAACCCTTATCTTGCTAAATTTAAAAAAAATCAAAATCCTAAAATCTCATCAAAATTACAAACTTACGAATTCGTTGAAGCAATGAACATTTTAAGAACCTACTCGTCAAGACAAAGAAAATGAATGGTTACTTTGTAGGTTTTCAAGCAGCGGTTTTAAAGTTAGAACAATTTTGACTCATGTGAAACCGTTTTTAGCAGGAAAAGGGTTAAAATCGCCGCCATTTACTATTAAGGTCGATAAACTGATCTCAACAAAATTACAAACTTCAGAATTTGCTAAAGCATTTGACATTTTCAGAATTTACTTGTAAAGACAGAAAATGAATGGTAACTTTGTAGGTTTTCAAGCAGTGGTTTTAAAGTTAGAAAATGTATAGTTTGTGTGTTGAAACCGTGTTTGCTTTTTCTAGTGTTGTTTCTTGCTTCCATCAATTTCCCTCCCCTCTCGCCTCCATCCATATAAAAAAATAAAAATATATATGCTATAACTTATTTCGATTCCAAGATTACCTTTGGCCTCCAAGCACGAGGTACAGTTTGTGTGAGTAACACAAGGGGCTGGACAATTGCCTTCCTTCTCGCACCAAGTGCCGACTGAACACGTGTTGGCCTGAGTCTTGACTTGCTGTGTTTCACTACCACATGAGTTAACAGTAGCACAGTTCTCCTGGTAAGGCACACATTTGCCACTTTGGTTGCACCCATCGCACCACTTACACTTAGATGAACCACTGCTTTCGCCAGGATATAACACCAAACATGCATCACAACTGTTGTAGGAAGAACAAGAGCGGTTTCTGGAAGCTGCAACGTCACATTCTGAGCCATTTTGAAACACTACACGGTTAATATTGGTTTGCTGTATACAGATGGATGGAAGTTGTGATGTAAAACCAAAGCATGTTCCATCTGATGCTTGAGTAATGTTTGAAACAGAGCCATTCACCGTCGAAACCTCACACCAACTGCATGCTGGTGCTGCTACACACAGTGTCCTGTTTGTGATTGCCACGCAGAGGTCTGACGGTAGTGTCAATTGAAATAGGCTTGAAACTGTTTGACCACTGAAGCCACCGAAAAGATAAGCTTTATCTTGGGCTATCGAGGCTGTTGCACTCAACAATCCTTGCGGCCAGTTACCCATTACATCTCCACCTACACGTCAGGAAAGACATAAAAAGAAAGGAAAGATCAATGAATTTAAGGTATCGGGTACTGGTGATTATTGGAAGCAGTTACCAGGTAATAATTGAATAATTACCAGGTACTAACTAGAAGCAGTTATCGGGTACTAACTGATAGAAGTTATCAGGTACTAACTGGAAGCTTTTATCAGGTACTAATTGGAAACAGTTATCAGGTACTAACTGGAATCAGTTATCAGGTACTAACAGGAAGCAGTTTTCAGGTACTAACTGGAAGAAGTTAACAGGTACTTACTGGAAGCAGTTTCAGGTGATTACTGGAAGCAGTATTCAGGTACTAACTGGAAGCAGTTATCGGGTACTAACTGGAATCAGTTAACAGGTACTTACTGGACACTGTTTGCTAATCAGTATCAAGCAGTGTAATTATGAAAAATGGTTGGTGTGTACATAGTTTGTAGTGGCCAAAAACTGGTATTATATTATTAGTGTATACTTACCAGACACACGTAGTGTGTACCAGTAGTTACAATTGATCTTATACACCAAGAGCTCTCTGGAAAATGAATCTCCACTGGTATTACTAAATCCTCCATACACAATCATGTTGTCACCCCAAAGAGCTGCAGCATGGAAAAGCTTTGGTTTGGGCTATGGAGAAAATAAATAAATGTTGATAAATTAAAGGTAACTCACAGACTGTGTAGACGATAAGTTAACACAAATGTTACAACTATTGCTACAAGCACTAACACAGTAGTTGTTTTACCCTTGCTTTTTTTATATCTGCCATAGAGTAACATTTAACCAATAAGAACGAACTGAAGAATAAACATTCACTGGCCATAATACCACCTGATCTGAAGGAAACAGAAGATAGTTATTAAGGCCCATAGAATTTAATATGAAAGCAGTGAAGGGAAAATAGTCACTCAAGGATCATAGAGCTCTACCTTGTCAGATGTCAGTAAAGGGTAGTCGTTCAAGGACCACAGAGTACTGCCTAATTAGGAGGCAACGAAGGATAGTCATTCAAGGACTAATGAGTACTAACTGATTTGATGACACTGAAGGATAGTCATTCAGGGCGCACAGAGAACTACTTGATTAGAAGGCAATGAAGGATAGTTATTCAAGAACCATTGATTAACACCTGTTTAGGAGGCAGCGAGGACAGCCACTCAAAGACAATAGAGTACTACCTGATTAGAAGGCAATGAAGGATAGTCATTCAAGGACCATAGAGTTCTACCTGGTTAGAAGGCAATGAAGGATAGTCATTCAAGGACCATAGAGTTCTACCTGATTAGAAGGCAATGAAGGATAGTCATTTAAGGACCATAGAGTTCTACCTGATTAGAAGGCAATGAAGGATAGTCATTCAAGGGTCATAGAGTTCTACCTGATTAGAAGGCA
>JAOBRD020270770.1:0-23274 GCA_027575215.2 Hydrozoanthus sils | reverse complement strand
TGGTTTCTGTAGTGTTAAGCGGATGAGAGTCTTTGACTCCCCCTGGACAGGACACTAATCTATCGCAGGTTAGCCCCTAGCAGAAATGGTACTCATTCATACACTTGAGTTGACTGGAACAAAGTCAGATAAAGTGTCTTGTTCAAGGACACAACACAGTGGTCTGACCGGGGCTCGAACTCACGATCTTAGGATTACGAGTCGAACACGCTAACCGCTCGGCAAACTGCGCCGCCGACTGTTAAGACTGTGGACTGAAACTGAGTGGAATGTTTGGTTGCAGGAGGGCAAGATACCACAATCCTTATCAGTGTCAGTGAGCAGATGCAAGCACTGAACGAAAGAGCACACATGCTGGCATTTGACATCATCTTTGTTCAGATAAAGAAACAGTTTGCCACCATGCCCAAACTCGAGGTATTAAAATACTTGTCTCAGTGAAATTTACTCTCGCTCATTCATATGAACTGAGTTCCCGTTCATTTTGGTTACCCTCGGTACCTTTTTCTTCTAATAGTTAGTACACAGTGAGAGTGATCGAAGGCCGGTTTCTTTGATTGTTGTTCACCGTGTTTAGTTTGTTTTACATTGATATTCTACAGCATTCGAGTTTCTTAACTAGTACAACAGGTGCATCGTGGGTATTGATCGAAAGTTTTTGTGCTAGAATTTTGAGTTCTTTCTAATGTAGCAGTCTGTGTAGTTCACTGGAGCTTAAATGGTTTTGCGTTTGAGTGTAGTTGCGGTTTCTCTGTATGAGTATGAAGGCTGTCTGACTCTCGATTTATATACTATTGTTATTATTATTGTTGTTAACGTGTTGACATGCTCAGGTATGGTCCACCAAAAGTGCCGGGTCTGGTGCTGCGATCAGCGATGAACTGCCTACATTCAGTCTGTCTCCTCAAGGATACATTACAAATGTGAGAATGTGTTAATCTGTTTTGCTGCTTGCTAGTACCTTCGCTATACATGTATGATGATTTCTTTAGTCTCATTGATTGAAAATGAGTCTTAATGCCTGTATTAACTGTGTCAACACGAGACGAAAGGGTATTAACTGACGATTCGAGTAAGAACTGGGCAGCTCAGCGGCAGTGGAATGCAGAAAGGTGCGATTAGCGATGAACTGCCTACATTCAGTCTGTCTCCTCAAGGATACATTACAAATGTGAGAATGTGTTAATCTGTTTTGCTGCTTGCTAGTACCTTCGCTATACATGTATGATGATTTCTTTAGTCTCATTGATTGAAAATGAGTCTTAATGCCTGTATTAACTGTGTCAGCTCAAAGTACTTCTGAGAGCTCAGCGAAAAAGCTTTTTTCATTTTGAAGCAGTTTCTCTATTTGGCAGCAGTTAGTACCAATATCTTAAACCCGAATAGTTTGAACTAGACTTTACGATGGAAACAATTTTTATCAAGATGCAAAACAGTTCAACAGTGGAGGCAGCGTGGCTCAGTGATTAGGACGCCGGGTTTGCATGCGGTTGACCCGAGTTCAAATCCAACTCTGACCTTTGACAGGATTTGGCTTCGGTGGTCCCAGAGTTAAATCCACCTCCGTGTTTGTTTAGGGGTTAATGACATGCAATTGGGGCTCTGATTTGTGCCTTGATTCCTGTCACTGTGGCAAAACTAATTAAATTTCTAAGTTTCTAAGTTTCTAACAGTAAACGCTTTTTCGGATTTGCAAGTTTAAAAATGATGCTATATACACGAGAAGTTGATCCTATAACCAAAGCTACAACCTACAACCCATTACCAATAACGCTTCATTGATTGTGGCTGTAGATTGGGGATTTCTTGCTGACGCTGCCTCAGCAACTGGAGCCGTTTATCATCCAGGAGAACCCAGCCCTTGAAACGGCGCTAAAGACGGGTAAACTGCCCTTTCCAGAGCTTCAGCCCCAAGGTAAGAGTATAGTAGTTAGATCTTTTTATATCTCTTGCAAACTGGGTTAATGTTTCCCGTGTCAATGTACTTTTTTATTACACTCGGGGAGTATTGGTTGAAACATCCCACTCGTGTAACAAAAAAAAGTAAATTGACACGGGAAATGCGTTTTACGCATAATTAAATACATACTTTAGAAAATAACTATAGAATTTGTATAATACTTTATGATGTAAAATTTCGCTGGATAAACTGTTAAACTTCAGTACCCCTAGCCCCGTGAATGATTAAAAAAGTGGTTTGATAAATTGTAATATTCCCAAGATTTTAATTTAGTTAAAACTACGATTATCCTGACCTAGCTTATGTTTCCCAATCTGTTGTCAGCTATTACTAGGATTCCCTTAATTCCCCTCCCCAAACCTACATTTATGAAAATTGATAACACTCTAAAATTCCCACAACTAAAGTGTGTCGGAGAGGGGGACTGGCACTATAATCAAAACATGTTTACCCTGCAAGAAAATGCCATGGCAAATTTAAACTGTTTTAGAAGTGTCTCAGTGAATCATTTAGCATGTTTGCTTAGTAAGAAATTATATAAAGGCTTTTACAATTGACATGGAAGTACGTCTTACCTAGTTTTGTTTAGGCAATTCGATTCTAATTTAAAGTGGCTTGGAAGATAGTTTGCTACAGAAGATTTATTTGAGATTAGGAGACGAAACGAAAGGGTATTAACTAACGATTCGAGTAAGAACTGGGCAGGTCAGCGGCAGTGGAATGCAGAAAGGTGCTAATTGCGATATTGTTAAACCGATAATCTGAGTGGCCAAACTTTTGAACTGGATCATATGTTCATAAGGAAGCTAATGTATTCTTTCCTGTTCACTTATTCAAGCCTTTCTTGTTGAAATATTTCTGATTTTAAATTTGAGAAAAAAATTTACGTGGGGGACATTGAATATGAAATGGTTTTCTTTTCTTTTGTTTTAGAGACCTATGATTGGATAAACTATAAAGGTACAAGAGACATTGCTTTGAAATTGAGTCTCACTGCTTTTTACTTTAAAACTATGTTGTAACGGGTTGATGTATTCTCAGTATGAAAATCTAAACATTCTGCCCTGGGAAAAGCAAAATGCCGCAAAAAATTGGGAGGTGCCTAGTTCCTACAAGGTTCGTAACTTAAGCTATTTGAATTAGTGGTTTGCTGCAGATGTTTTTAAATTTAAGAATAAAGGACAACACAAGACGAAACGTTGTCTAAAAGGACATTAAATGTTCCATAGTTCCGTTTTATCTTAGAAAAGAAACAACAGGGTTATCATTTGTGAATTTCAGAAGAGGAGTATCACCCTGCTTCTGATTGGCTGGGCTCAGTCGCACGTGGCGCAATGCACACCTACGTGGAGAGCATACAGAGAATTCACCAGCTCACTCCTTACTCGTCGAGACAATTAATCACTGATATTGGTTGGTATAAGATTTTAATTCCTTCAATTTTGTTTTTCGGTTGCTCACCATTGAACAATTTCTAAATCAAAAACTGTGTGTTCATTGTAGTTGCTTTCACTCACGTGATTAACGCCATTGAACATTTCGAAAAAGATGGCGACAGTACATTTTACCACAATGCTTTTCGGACCTAGCACCACTAAACGAGGCTTAGAGAAGGCCACAGTTGGTGCAACTCTTCCTTGCACTAACAACACTCTGAACGATTGATTTGAAATTTATAGTTCTCTCTGTGCGTTTTTAAGCAAGTCTAGGTTTTTGATGCGCTAAGAACTGTGGGTAATTTTCGGAATAGTCCACTGCTATGCTTTGAGTCGGCGCAGTGACCGAGGGGTTAACATGTTCGACTCATAATCCTAGGATCGCGAGTTCGAGCCCCGGTCAGATCACTGTGTTTTATCCTTGACAAGACACTTTACCGGTCAACTCAGCTGTATAAATGAGTACCAGTTTTGCTGGGAGCTAACCAGCAGTGGATAAGTGTCCTGTCCAGGGGGAGTCAAAGACTCTCATCTGCTTAACACTACAGAAACCAAAGATAAGTGCCGGCCCTATGAGCCACTTAGGCTCGAGAAAGAGTTTAGCTTTTGGCTTTGATTTGAAGTTGTGTTATGACTATTGTTTCTTGATAGTTTTTGATTTGTGATGATAGTACTTTTTTAAATCTACTGATGAATATTCTTTTGAAACAGAATATTTCTGTAACGTACTTGGAGCGCTCGAAGTGGAACCTAGTGTCGCAATGACGCACATCGAAGCTCTTCTCAAGGCTAGTCCTGAAGAGTAAGTCATCTAGTTGTTGTATTAGGTGTGATAATAATAATCATTATTATCACATTTATTATTAACATAATCATGATCATCAGATGATAATGATGATAATAATAATAACAATAGAACAATGAATAATGACATTAAAAGTAACAATTCAGTAACTGTCTATTTTCCTCTTCGTTCGTCATCATAACTCATTTTACCTGGCGAAGGAACAGTTGTTGTTGCCGAAAACTTGTATTCCGAATATTTGATCATTGAACATTTTAAAAAATTTTATAAAATATAACAATAACACTAAATAATGATATTGTTTATAACAATGATAATTTTAGAAATAGTAATAGAAGAAACAACTGGACTGCATTTTAACATGGCGTGATGATCAAATGCGTTTTCTGCAACTGTTCAACATAGTTTACGTGAATTTTTTCTACCTTGTTTCTTTACTTGAATAAGAAAGTTTTATAACTATTTGTGATCCCTTGTAAGAAGCATGTCTTTAACTACCAAAGTAACACGATTTTGTAGTATGACAAAGTTTTATGTTGCTATTGGTCCCGGGTAAACTTATCCTCAAACTTTGTCAAGTTTTCGTTTTAGCAGACTTCATGAATATACTCAATGTTAAATGTTACTTTAAACGAAACTTGTATATTTTTTTGTTGTAACCAATCTCAAACATTCTCGATTGTTAATCATATTCTTTCAATTCGCAAGCAATCAAAATAGTTGTCACGGCGAAAAAAAATCAAGCCAAATTTAGATCTTTTTGTATCACATATTAAACGTGTAGCAACCATTCAACAAAATAAAGCACAAAGGAGAGAAGCTTTAGAGTCTTTTAATGATAAATGGAGTTGTATTTTTTCACGGCTGCCTCTAACCTAACTCAAACATTTGTATATTATTGTATATTGAATATTTGTATATTACTAGTTGTACTTCAGGATTGTAATAATCTGCTCACATACTAACCCTTTGTTCGGAATATTACACGTAATATGTAATAGTGTAAAATGGAAATAAAAACTTTGTTAAAAAAATAAGCTTGACGAGTTTCTAACATGGTTTTCTTTTGCAGATTTCACGAGGTCGCCGCTGAACACAACGTGGAAGATAGAATACGAATAGCAATAGGAGCAATCAGAAAGATTCATTAAAATATAATAGAATTTAGAAAAAAAATTAATTTTATTTGTTGTAGTGAAAACTAGCATGCAAGAGTGGTTGTAGCGAAAGTTTTTATGTTTATATGCGTAATGAACATCAGTATTTCATTATGTGCCAGTTTTGCTTTGAGAAAAGTTTCCAAAGATTGAGTAGTAACAGATTAATGGGTATCTTCTTTTCTGAATTCAGTTACTAAAGGATAGAAAATAGAAGCGAACTCTGCAAAACATCCGAAGTAAAAAAGCGTGAAATATTATTTAGTGGTAACGAAAATGAGTGTTGTGTAATTTGGTCAAAAATCATACGCGTGATTTCAAAATTTGAAGACACAAGTATGATTTCAGACGAAAATTGCGCGACGCGAAGTTCAAATACCATATAGTTACATCCATTTTGAAATAAGTTTCCGTGAGCTAATAAATACTATTGAATATTATTGCTTTCTTTTGCGTATATTTCGGTGGATTCTGATTGAATGTTGTAGCCTCCCCTGTACTGTGATTGGCTGTTTCAAAGAGTGCGATTACATTCTCAAAAATGTTCGATTTCTAAGATTAATGCTAAAACTAAATTGCAAGTAATTTCAAAATAGATATTACTAATCTTGTTGTTTGATACAAAAATTTTGTTGTTGAATTAATTTCGCAAAAGTGACTGGGCGAGGGAGACTTTTTGCAAAAAATATATGAAAAATAAAGCATTTTAGTGCAAAGGCTCTTTTTCCCGTTTTTTGGCCGAGTTTAAAGTAAATTCACTTTGGGAAATGGGACGGCACAAATTTCCACAGCTCTATTTTTTTCTCCCTAGCTCTTACGCGGTTCATTACAATCGTTCAGCTCATTCTTGGGTTTAGATGTCTGATGTTCAATTCATTTTATAATTAAGCGATTTTGCCGTGCTGTGGTGAGACAGTCAGAGATTCGTATCCCGCAACACGGAGCTTTCCTTCGGTTAAATAAGTGGCGTCAGTTTTAATATTCTTTTGTTTTCATTCATTTTGCCATTCAAGCCTCAATATTGAGTTGAACCGTTTCAAAAGAATATGTTATCCAAAACGAGGCTATAGTAAGACTGATTTGAATGTAGATAAAAGAATATTAAAATTACCACTAGTAACGAACAAGGTCTATTTACATTTTTCTGTGAATGTTGTGGCACCCTTTTAAGTTGTAGAGTTGCTGTTGCGGCTCCTCTTTGAACTAAGGACGTCCGCTTGTAATAAAATAAATATCATAAAAATTTCAATTTTTACTTAAAACTGATGTTTAAATTAAACTTAAAAGTTAAAATTCAAAATTTACTGGCCAAGCCAAAGTAGCAATAGCTTTGCGTGCCATAGTGTTTCATGCTGTTAGGAGACGTTCTTCTGGACCTAACCCACAATTGGCAAACACTTAACTTAGTTCCCCTGCGAAATACTGAAGCAAAAAAGAGCTGCATTGGAATTTGTCAGCGAACTCATGAATGGGAGGAAGATATTTTGCGACACCGCACATCAATCGGTTAGCATTATTAGTGCTCCCCGAGAATTCTTTTCATTCACAAGGAATTTTAAAAACTGCAAAAATTGCCGCCGTTTTGGAATACTCATCGCCCAAGTCAACATGTGGCCCTCGGCACTGAACTTGGCGTTCAAGTCGTTTTTGTGGAGAGAGGAAAACCGGAGAACCCCAAGAAAAACCCTCGAAGTCAGAAGATCGACAAATCTTGGCCCGCGTGCAAACCCACGATTCGATCTCGGAACCACAGAGCTAGGAGACACGAGCGCTAATCATCACTCGGCCAATGTGACTTAGATTAAGGTACGTGACGTCATATGAGGTTGATTAAGGAACGCCGCTCCACGTGTAACCCACATCAGTGGAGGATAAAAATGCATGAAAAATGTGTTGCAGCAAGATTTTCGTTCTCTGTTCTTTCGAAACCTACCTCCAACGACGTCAATAATCTTATTTTGATGCGACGCGACGCCACTTCCTAAGCCCGAGTCATAGTGAGCCTGGCATCCTTGATGGTCAGCGACAAGGATCGAACGAGCAAATGCAAAGTTTGAAAATCCGTAAGAAATTTGGGGTTTATTTCAACAAAAACAATTTTTCAGGGATGTTCTTTTTAAGATAAATAATTATTGATCAAAAAATCAAAAGGAGATTTTGGATTGATGATTTTAAATATGCACACTGTTATCTAAATATTTTTATAAAATAAATTCAGTAAAACACGCGCTCTGATTGGCCGATGACAATTTTCTAAATTTGGATAGAAATCATGAATGGCGTCATCAGTTGTTGTTATTTTATAAAAGCTTTCGAAGATACTTTCCGTATTTCAATATTCTGTTTCGAAACACTTGGCACTCGGAAATATATTGAATCACTCGCTTTCAGCTCGTGATCCAAACTTTTCTCGTGTTCTCCCAACAATCCCGCGCGTTTCCAACATAGTATCGAAACACGGAAAGTATCTTCTAAAGCTTAAATAAATCAAATCAAAGTAAAATATTTTTCACGGTATTTACAACAAACAACGAACTTTGTGTTTTCCAACTGAATCAACTATTTTGTATGATTTTGTGTCATTTCAGGTTACTTGTACTTTGTTTGGACAGTCATTGCAGTTCTAGCTGAGGTATACCCTGCAAGCAGTGCCGTTAAATCTTTCGCTCAAACACACTGGTTTATACAACAGAGCATTCTTTACTCAAAAAAAACTTGTTCTTTAAGTTTATTTCCCTTTTTAAGAAGAGGCTTTTCCACAAGAAAGTGATTTTAATAGATATTTACATTATGACAGTTGTACGTATATAATTGGAACTAAATATAAACGTAATGGTTTGGTGCGTAGTCTCGTCTTATTGATTCGTGCTGTCAAAAGTTGATGCTACATTAATTACGACTTTTATAACGTTCGACAGAAAAAAGTGACCACATATAACTATATAGTTCTTTACTTTTACAGAACCTACTAGCGGGTAATCGGTCTTACTGAAGATGGATGTAGGGTCAAAAACAATGCTCATAAAAAAGGGGTTTTTTTCGATTTTTTGAAAACAAGTTTTATCCAAATTACACTTTAATTTTCTTGATTGGCTTCACAGATATTTTCTCCAAAGATGTATCAGTAATTTAGTACCGTTCATAGATATAGATATCGTGAAACGAGGAATTTCAACAAAATGCAATACATTATTTACAGAAATTTTTAATGGTTACGAACACATGGTATTTGATATTACACTCCAAGACGAGGCTAGACGTTTTTAGTGCGGAGCAGAGGGCGCAGTTCACCATTTTTTTTTCTTCAACACACAGAGAAAACACTTGAAGAGATATTTTAGACAGAGATTGATCAACCTTGCTAATTGCAACAAAAGGCTAATGAATACAAAGACTACCAAACAAAATGGAGCAACGCCCAAAAGAACAATTTCCGTCCACTGGAGTACGTCAGATATCTTGTTGTGCTCACCTTTTGGTTCAATTCCAGCGGAAATGAAGGATGCCTTGTGTGAACTGATGATTGCTATAAGAACCAAGCTTAGAAGAGCGCACGATTCAACAGCGTTTGCCAGCTGACTTTTGAAAGGCTTAACAATAAGGTGAGCAGCAAGGATAACCACACAGACGAACACAGTCAATAAGCACCTGTTAAGAGAATCAACTACAAAAGCATGGAGTACAATTAACACCAAGCGCCTACCAATAAGCACGCCCTCCCAGTAAAGTGTTCCATTCCCTGTGCCTCTGGGCTCCCTAAAAGGCCCATATAGGACTCTTTTAACTTCATCGGCGGCTTTATTCCCGGTATGCTTTACTGGAGTGTACAACAAAGACTTGAAGACCCAGAAGATTAGCACAGGAAGTGGGAACACACAACTAATTATAAGACCTCTTTCGGTTAATGTTCCGTAGTATATTTTCCTTGAGCTCCACGTCACTATAAATGTGAATGGAACCACATAGACGACAACAAATAAAAACAAAATGTATTGCCACCATTGAAAACAGGGTATATTCCCATCGATGAACAACACATTGCCGTGTACACCAAGAGAAACACAGCTGAGCAATTTGAACGACACGCTTGTTAGAACTGAGTATCCTAGCAACATGACTTCGACGATTGCACTAAAGTAAGGACCAGCGATCGGATGTTGGCGTCTTTGTACAGCATTTATGAGGGCATGAAGCAAATAGAAAAACACAACTGCGAGGAGAGTAGCAACAACCTCAGATGCCATCAGCAACTGCTTTGTGACCGCTGTCTGTCCAATGAAAGGGCAAAAGAGGCCGTGCTCTCCAAAGTTCTGCTGGAAACTGAACAGGCCAACTATCGGAAGTAGAAAACGGGTCTTAAGTAATTGCTCCGCAGACGAGGTAATAAGCAAAAGGTTGGCCATCTGGTAGTAATAAAATATAATTTTGAGGTAGCCTGAATCAGATTTTGATTCCACGTCGTTGATTGATGATACACTACAGGCTCTCATACACCAACATTCTCTACCCCGCAAACTGAAACGAAATGGCGGCTTTTTAATCAAGTATAGTGCGAAAAGAAGAACAATTAATATAGCTATGGGCCAAAACCAGTAACCATTACATTTGGAGTTGTTTTGGCATTCAGTTGAAAACAGTGTCTCACTGAAGTTTGGAGAACACCGCCCACAAAGTATCCCGGTGCGATGACCCTTGCAGCCATTATAGACAGGGACAGAGAGAGATTGTTCAGGTGGCTTGCAGTACCCCATTGGACACGAGGTAAAGTTCAGAGCTAACTGTGCTTGAGCCACTTCGTATCCCCAATAATTAGGAAGAGCTTTGATTTCAGAGGAGCAATCTGCTCCATAAGGGCATTGTAGGCATAGGAAATTTCCCGAAACATTAAACATTCCATGAGCTTTGCCCCTCTGCAGGCTGTAGGAAGAACTAGGACAACTGGCAAGACAGTTCCAGCACATTAACAATGCTTTTATGAGTTATTTCCCTATGAGAAAAATTTTGAAAGTTAATCCGACTGCCTACTGGACAAAGCCAAGTAGTATAGACATCAAAATCAACTTCACCACCGTTTTCTATTCTAAGAAGTGGGTTTAAATTGCCAAATACTTTACAATTCATGGTGGCAGATTGTAATGACAGTGGCCCGGAACTACGCGTATGAATAAAAGTGGAAACAAAGAGTTTTTCAAGGAGTTGGTTCAAGGTTTGATTCTTCTCCTGTAAAAAAGTACTGTTCTGAATTTGTGTGTTCGTCCAATCTCCGGTAATAAACAAGGATCCCCCTTGAAGTGAAGCAAAGTTATCGTGAAATAGACAATTTGAAATGGCAGTAACGCCATTTTCTATGTAAACAGCCCCTCCAAACTGAGCACTGTTTTCGATGAAGGTTGTATTTTCAAATGTTACCTCTTTCTTGCTTTTCCGGCTGCAATGAAATTGTCTACGCAAACATGTTTGGAATGCTTTCGTATTTTTTTCACAGGATCTCTCTCTAGGCCATGCAACGCTTCTTGCTATCAGAACAGTTCCATATCGTAATCCAGAGTTACTAGCAAATGTTGTGTTGTAAAACGTAATAGAGTTCATACCCTGGTCGGTACTACTGAGCGCAAGATAAACTGCAGCTCCATAATATGCGTTTGCTTCGGCAAAGCTAACAGTATTCATTAAAAGAAACAGTTTGGTTATTGGCTGAATGAAGATACAACCTCCTTGATAAGCGGAACAATTCTTAAATTGCGTATCAGTGATGCGAATTTTCAAGTCTTTTCCAGTGGAGTAAACACTTGCGCCTGATACTTCAGCAGTATTGGCGATGAAGCAACAGTAAGTAATGTTTATAACAACGGAGCTGTTACTTGCTCCTGTTACAGTTATAGCTCCCAACTCAAAAGCGCGGTTATCTTTAAATTGGCACTTTTTAAACACCGCCATCGAACTTACGCTTTTTTCAACAAAAAGAAATCCCTTCCCTTGATTGTGTAAAAAGTGCACATAAGCAACAAGAACACTGACCACTTTTCCCTGACTAACGGCAACAGCACTATTCAAAAAAACACTTTCTGAAAAATTTGAGTGACGGACAATTATTTTTACAACGTCACTTCCTATAACGTTGATCATTGCTCCGCGCTCAATGCGGTAAAACGAACAATTATCGATTAGTATGTGAACGTATCTTGCACTTCGTAGAAACAGGAAATCCGTGGAACATGTAATAAGTTGATTGAAATTAAGAATAATATGCTTTATTTGTAACTCCAGATGGTTTGAATTTTGAACATTCACTGCACTTGCAAGTTCGTTATAAAAAAACGAACCGTTGTTGAAATTCAGGCTTGCGGAGTTTGTGTGTAGAAGAATTAAGCTCGCTTTACCTTCTACGATATGGTTACGGAAAACGGTGAAAGCATTAAGGCTCAGGTTTGCATAAGTTGCAGCGTTGACAATCATTCCGGACGAAAAGCTATTTCTCGTGAAGTTTATATTGCTTGCCGAGACGATAACATTATTTGCTGTTAAAACAAAAGCGTTGTTCAGATGATATGTGTTATCTCTTATTGTTACATTCCGAATATTGAACCAAAGGGCATTTCTGGTTTTCATTAAAACGGTCGAGACTTGATGCCTTGTTGCACGGTTAAAAAGGTTGTTTGCAAACACAGTATTACAAATTGTCATATTCAACTTAACACTTGCATCTCCATTATCGTTTGACAAAACCTCTAACAGGTTTGTTCCATATCCTGGGTTGTCTACGAAGCGTGAATCAGAGATCACCACGGAAGCAACCAAGCTTGACAAATTGCTGTTAATCTCAATAACAATGCAAGCTCCATTATAGGTAAATATGGAGTCCTTAATAAAGGCAAGCAACAAGTGATTGTCGTAAATGGTTTTGAAAGTAAAATGTATAGCTTCTTTCGACGGATTGTGCTCTACAAGTGAACAATCATCGATTTCCCCCAAACAGTCGTTGAAGATGAGCGATGTGTTACAAAATGTTAAGCCAGATAGCCTTACTTGCATCGGAAAACTGAATGAGGAACCGTTGGCAACAAACGCCCCCTCCTGGATACACTTTACGTAGACACGTGACTGGTAAGCCACCAGGTCGAGGCTTTTTTCAATGAAAATACCAGAATGTGATTTTACCGTGCTACTGCAAGGGTAGGGATCCCGTCTCGTGTTTGTACCATCTATACACACTTGGTCGCCCCAGGCCGCCTTGGTCAGGCCCTTAGTGATGCTTTTACAAGGTGATAAAATGCTTTTTCCACAATGCTTCGTGTCACTTCCTCGTGCTCGGGAAATATATACTTTTCTTGGGGTTTTTGTGGCATCATTTTTGTCTGAAGCAAAACGCCAATTGTAATAACAAAGTTGAAAATTCCAAACAACCAACTTCTAGTATATTTTACCAAATCAAATTAAATTATGAGGATTACGAAAAAATACTAGGAATAAAAGCATTAATAGCTCGAACTTTGCAAAAACTCAAGTTTGTTTTCCTGTACCTTTGGTATCATTCTCGACAGTTCAAACCTTCAAAACAAATGACAATCACGTTTCCAGGACTTTCTATCGGCTTCTCGGTTGGGGCCCAACCCTGAAGCCTAGGGGGAGCCCTGGGAACGAGAGAAGGGATTCGAGTTGTCGGTTATCTTGAATAAAGAGTATGATGGATAAAAGGTAATCTATTTCATTTCCTTCTTGAATGAAGATGTATAGGTGGGACGAACGGCTTATCGTCTCTGTCCAAGGACGGTGTGGCGAAAGAAGGCTGCAAAAGGTTCAATTCTCGGCAAGGGCTGAGATCTCACGCTTGGCAGTCACAGTTCTTACCGACTGATCCAAGGTTACGCAAGAAGTGAACTTGAGTTGGCGTTAAGTTCGAGCTATTACGGATTCATGAGTTTGCAAGGCTCTATCAAGATAGTTATGTTTAATATAAGAGTACGATAATGTTCACTTTTTGGATATGAATCAAGCTATCGACTTGACCAAGAATTAAGTTCCAGTGCATAGTTAATTTACGGACTGATTAGGACCGGCCTGCAAACCTAGGCAAAAGAGAAGTACAAAGAATGTACAAAAGTGCTTTGTTGTATGTTGAACGAACCGGTGCCGTGTACACTGTTTCAGGTGTTAGTTAGAATGTTTTGACTGGCTAATTGTTGAATTGCATTTTAAAACCTTTTCTATTTTCTAGATATTATAAAACAAAAAAAAACAGACGAACAAAGACATAAGCTGAATGTTCATAATCAGTCTTAATGTTCTTCGTAAAAAATTCATTAGATTCAGCTGTTTTAATTTTTTTTACTTCTATTTGATTTTCTATAAACTGTTCATTCATGTTTGATCACAGGTAGCCCAAGCTTGGTGTTAGATTGAATCGATTTTACAATTGCTATTTGTATGCCAGTATGGACTATGGAACGGGCAAGTAAAGTTTCAAGATTAATATGATATTTCTATTTCGTGCAAATGTCACAAATGAATTATTTCATATCAGAGTTTTTGCCTCCTTTTGTCTTACTGGTACTTTTAAGTCGTCTAGAGGTGAATCCTTAAACAGGCCCGTCGGAACAAAATTGATATTGGGGAGGCTGTGAGCATAGCATAGAGGCGCAGTCAACGTTATTCTTATATAGAAACCGTGAATGACAAGAAATTATTGGGAGGGGGGCAGCCCCCCCGCCCCTCCCCCTTCCGACGGCCCTGTTAAAAGTATCAGCGAGACAAATGGAGGTAAGATGTTCTGACATATGAAATAAATAATGTGTGATCATGACATTTGCACGAAATAGAAATATAATAATCTTGAAACTTTATTTACTTGTTCCATACTCCATACATATAGCTATTGTAAAATCGATTAAATCGATCAACTAACACCAAGCTTGGGCAGCTTGTGATTTGATATGGTTCGACTGAAGCAAGCTCGCGGCCGGACATAATATCTTATTAAAACAATTTCATGAAACGTGAGCTAATCGGTGTTAACGATCGCGTGTCAACACGACCGGAGTCAACCCGTCTTTGTACAAATCACGAGAAACATTATTTGTACAAGGAAGTATTTCGTTGATAAGTTTTGTGCCAAAATACTGTGTGTAGGCCTTAAAAGAAGCTCTGTGCCTTACAGGTACTAAGCTAATAATAAATTGGCAAATATTTGTGGTATTTTGAACAGATCCTTTCAGGGTTTGTGTCACGCATACGTAACTTTGATAAATACAAAGTAGCAAAAATTAACCGATAACGATACTCCTAAATATTAAGCATCTACCATTTTGGATTGCGATAGGCCAAACACTTGCTAACATGCAGCTTCGTAAAATTCGGCGTAATTCAAGTCATTTGCTATGTTGGGGGAAATGAACTTGCCCCCAAACATACATTTTGCTGCAAAAAAATTGTGATTTCCCATGGCTATAGCCTATATCCGTCACCATCTTGTCACATATCAACCCCAAACTCGGCAGATATACTAATTATAAAGCATTCTTTTAACTAGTAGCAATAAAGTTTTGTTTATTGCAGTTGGCCGAGATAAAATTTAGGCAAACCGTCGAAGGGTCTATTCTTCGAACAGCTTAGTTCACTTCCGGCCTCAGGAAACATGTAAACACGAACAATCACTGAACTTCTCTTTATAAGCAGGGAGAGCAACATCTTTAGCACAATAAGAACTTGATAGCATGCTCAATTTTACAAGCAATCAATTGGTAATGCCGGTTGTGTGCAATGTAATTGACAAGCTATCTTAGCCCTATTTAAGATTTAATACGTATTGTAGGCGTAGATTTCTAACACCTCACCTCTGTTGATCAGAGTTTTACTGATCGGCTCTTTGCAAACCACTGCACGATTATCTTTGGTGGCCTCCAAAAGGATGACAAGACTTGATGTTAGAATAAGAGTATAGGTTACTGCTGCAGCCATCGTGGTTCAATGTTTTTTTTCTCGAAATTCGTCATTTGCTGTATATATTTTACGTGTGGTGAACGATCAAACCATACAACCAGCAAGGTACACCACAGGTAGCCCAAGCTTTGTTTGTGTCGTTAATTGTATTTATAAAGGAAACGTATGGGATTTTACAGTTTGCCCTGAAATGCTATTGAAATGAAATAAATGCTATGAAATACCTCGAAATCCTTGAACTGTTGTTTTTTTTTCAATAATTCTGATGTGTTTTGGGATGTATGGTTTATTTACAAAATATTAAATGGAGGCAACTCAATGATTCCTAAGCCTAAGGAGCGAGATTTTCCACCCCCTCTCCATTTTAACAGTTCTAGCAGACAATGTAAGTACAAACAAGCTTTTCAACTAACCACGGTATGAGATTCCTCACATGTGTTCTATATAAAAATATGCCTTAATGAAAAGAATGCAATTACAAATCTGAACTTCTAGTTAAACACCCCGCACTTTGTTCACATAGCAGATAATGCTTTAAAGTAAATAAAAAAAAACTTTCAAAATTCAGATCAATACAACCCAGCAGCACCTCTCCCAAGCTTAAAGCCAACCTTGGTTTGCTCTAATCCTAACCCATGGGGGTCATAGAAAGGGTTTGGTTTTTGCACTCCAGTCTTGAATTCTTTTTTTATTGAAGAAACCACTTAAAATTAATTCTTTGTCATGCCCCACTTAGGTCATAAATAAGGTAGAGAAAGTCGCACAGTTTGGTCATAAATAAGGCAATGGTTTTGGGAATTTGGCTGCATACCCCTATTTACATTTGTACAAAAACAATGTAAGTAGCTCTTGATGGAATTTGCAATTCTCCTCTTGTCAATTATCCTTATCATGCCTTCATAATCTTTGGGAGATCTCAGCATTTCGTATGAGGTCACTTAGTAGGTTGGTTTTGCACAAGGCCCTTCAAACATAAACTGTTGTGTCTGTAGTGCAAAAATGAGATAATGACTTTTGATGAAGTTGTCAACTCATCTTACATTTTTATGACTGTTGAGAGAATTTGGCACTTCATACAATGACACTTAGGTTGTTTTCGCACAAAGCCCTTCAAGTACAAACTGAGGGGTCTGGTGCAAAAAGTTTTGATCAAGTTTGCAACTCTCCCTAAATTATCCCTTTTAATCTCTTTGTAACCACTGGGAGAATTCAGCATTTCATACCAAGTCACATACACAGTTTTTGCACAAGGCCCTTCAAACATAAACTGTACCCTTCGACTTTAGACCAGATAAGTTTCTTGAAGCAAACAGCTTTTAAGAATTTCAAGCAACCTTTCATAAGAGAAACCCATGTTTTTACAATAACAACACAAGGAGTTGAAAGTTTATGAGGAATAGTCACAAACATAATAGAAAGCCGAAGTATCATCTTTTATAGATCTAGTATGACAAAAACATGTGACTGAACAATATACAGCGAAGAAAAATAATTATGAGAAAGAATTCAAGAAAAAACAGGGGCATGACCTTAAAGCTATTTTCAAAATATTGAATACATGAAATGATAAAAAAATGAACAGGGGCTTGAGTATTAAGTGTTAAGTTTTAAGTATTAAGTAAGTATCAAGTATTAATTAAGTATTGAGTTACTATTAAGTGCTAAGTATTTGTAGTAGTTACTAATTCAATTTCCTATATGTAAATTAATGCAGTATTGACAGAAATAAAGGCAACTAGATATTGAGAAAAAATTACAACACAAGGGGTTGAAAGTTTATGATGACCCAGAGCTCTACATAATTATTTTTCTGACACTGATTTATCAATAATGTTGTGTATTAAAGTGTGTAAACTAATAGTCTGAATAAAGTCTGAAAACCATTAATGGCTGTTGCATAAAACATTTGACATGTTTCAATGTTTTCTTTACATTGCATCATGTGTTTTAAGTTCTGTTTCAACTCTATTCACACAAGGTAGAATTAGTAGTCAAGTTAATACACTGTACTTCAAAAATCATTTGGTCAAGTTTTATGTTAAGTAAGCAAACAAAACACAAAACAACACAGTCAGGCAAAAAAAAGGACATGAAAATTGAGATTCATAATTGAAGAGCCTAGTGCAAAATCGATGTAAGTGACTTTGTATGAAATGCTAAATTCTCCCAATGGTGCTGAGGAGATAAAAGGGATAATGAAGGGAGAATTGAGAACTTCATCAAAAGTCACATCATTTTTTCACTAGACTCTTCAATTACTGTCTTTTCTCAACCAAGACTCCTAGCGAAGAGTTGGTCAGGAAATCACAGTGTGGGAGAGAAACAAGAGCTTTGTGCAAGTGAATGGGTAACAAGAGTTTGGCCTGAAATGGCGAAGACTGGTCAGCTGCACATGCTGAGGCTTTTCGGACTACCTCATTAACAAGCTGTCTACATCCACTAAGAATCATTTCTTCTAGAACACTGGATCGTACATCTTCAAATTGTACAGCTTGCAGAGCAACTCCAACACTTCCTGCTGCAGATTGAATCCATCTTTGCTCCTCAGTTTGAGGAAGCCAGTCTATCACCTGCCTTGGTGTTAATTTATCCTTGGTCTCTATCTTAACCACATCAACTTCAATTTCATCACTAGCATCATCCAAGGGGATTTCTGGTATAGTCTGTTCCTCTTTTTCAACAATTGAGAGAAATTTATTACAATCAGATAAGGAATTTTGAGATTGTTCATCAGCAAAACAATCTTCATGAAGACAAGTGTCTTGCTTAGCATCTGTTGGTGTGTCATCATTAC
Source organism: Hydrozoanthus sils (assembly GCA_027575215.2). Lineage (NCBI taxonomy): Eukaryota > Metazoa > Cnidaria > Anthozoa > Zoantharia > Hydrozoanthidae > Hydrozoanthus > Hydrozoanthus sils. The sequence continues at coordinate 5,186 of JAOBRD020270770.1, read as the reverse complement.
TTTCAAGTGCAGTGTCCACAGGTCTTCCACATATAACACAGAATGAGACATCTAAACCAACTGGCAGCCGATCACAAGGTGTGTGGGAATAACAACGACACCATACCATAATCTCTTTGGTAGAAAGCCCACATGCTGGTAACACATGTTGGATGTGATGTTTCATAGCTATTGCACGTTGTAGCTCAGAAGCTCGCTGTTTTCCAATATTCCAGTTTAAAAACTCATCAAGTGACAATGCTGCATATGGAGCAACAGAAACATTTCGAGTTGGGTCAACTAATGGGTGCAACTTGACTGACAGCTGCAGACATTTCTCAAGTTTCTCACTATAGTTCCTGCATGTCTCAACTTTTGCTTCTGGTTCAGGACTTGTGCATCTTGAGCTAGGGCAACTACTAAAAGGAGTGCTTACAGCTGAAGACTGGGTTGAAACATTTGAGAATGATTCCACCTTAACTCTCTTAACACTAGGATGAGCTTCTGCTACTGAAATATCTGAAGCTGCAAGATCACTAAAAGAATCATCTAAACCAAAATTGTCCTCTTTTCTTTTAAATACTGATATACTGTTGTTACTGTCTGTGGCAGCTTCAGTCTTAACCAGTACCTCACTACTTTCTCCAACAGGTGTTGGCAAAGCAGAAACTCCATACCCTGGGAATGTCTGCCTGTCCAGCTGCAAGTCCACTACAGTTTCTGCACCCAAAGTCTGAAGCCCTGTGTATGTCTTGTCCAATTTGAGTTCATGAATAATGTCTACTCTCTTGTTTCTTTGATCCACAAAATGAAGCTGCACTCGAACAGGGAATTCTCCCCATCCACGTCTTGTCAAGTGAAATGGTTGCCTACTCACTTCAACAATATCATTTGGTCGGTAACTGGGGTGCAGAAAAAACCACACCTTCTCAATAAACGCATCGAGGTTGGGCTCCCCTGGAGGCCCTCGTACATACACCATCCACTTATGAGTGGACTTGTCATTTGCCTCTCGTTTCTCTAATGGAATATATTTTGACGTGTTTCCAACAATGAGTTGCTTTTTGACATAAAACCTTGAATCAGACTGACTTTGAACAGTTTCTGGTTCTTGGAAATGCGCCCGTGGTTTTAACCGTTTGTTTTGACCAATTATATTATCTTGAACAGCTTGAAGGGAGATTGAGGATGAAGTTTGAGCAATGCTATTCACACTTTCGATAATGCTAGTTGTGCCGTTCGCATTTCTCACGAATAAATTACCTTTTTGGTTATCGCATTCAATAATATTGTCTTCTTTGCCACTTCTGCCTTGTATAGAAATATTCTTTGGACTGCTACCTGCGGGTTCATTAGCTGGGTTTTTGTTGGTGCTAGATTGTCCATGGAGAGTCTTTTTAGTTTTATTCTTTATACGAGTTAAACAAGTTCGGTCTCTATCGGTCTCTGAAGTTCCATAATACTTTGCCAAAACGCAAGCTCGTAATCTATCCAGCATAACTTTGGCCTGGCTAATCCTCTGATCAATCAACTCGATTTCTCTCTCCTTTAGACGCATTTCGAATGAAAACTGCTGCTGAATTATTTTCTCAATTTTCTGTTTCGCCTGTTCCCTAGCATCTTCTTGTTGCAAACTAAGTGTAGCATTTTTCCTTCTGTTCTCTTCATTCACTGTTGAATAATCTGGGTCTTCTTCCTCACAAAAACTTGGAATGCTCTCCATTACTACCCAAATATAATTTCTATAAAAGAAAAAACCTAACGATATGTTTTTTTCCGCACTATTTTTGTATACTCACATGTCGGTAATTCACTGAAGTACGTGGTTTAAGCACAGCTTCAAACGTACTTGTCCCCAGTCTCCTCAGCTTGTGGCAAAATAGGACAAAATTTTAATGTGAACTGATTCAGACGAAGTGACCTTTTTAACAGCTTAAGCGCTCAAAATATGTTATGTTAAGACCTTCACAACACAGGATTGTATTCTTGAGATTGGTATTTGTCCGGCAGACCCATGTCTCTTCTGTATGTGTACTCCACACATACCAGGCCTCTGTTGATGTAATACAAAAAAGAAAAACTTATAATTTTCTAAAACTGTCATCTAAAAGTAAAAATATAAACAGTTTGCCATAAGGTATAATTAAAAATTTTCACAACTGAGCTGCTTATTTTTCGATTTTTCCTGTAAACGGCCTTATACTCATTGACAACTAAATCTCCTTTTTGTTTACAAGTGCAGTAAAATAGAAAAGGAAACTGATTTTTAGTTTCTAAAACACAGCTTCAACCCTTGCACTTTCTCCTTTTTTGTATTTATTTAGTTCATCAAAAAAATAATAAATAAATAAAATGTGTGCATGCACAGAGCCCCGCTTGAAATAACTCAAAACCCAGACCCAATGGCGATTCGGTTAACTTTTCCCTCCGAGAGTAACGTGGAGTTTGCGGCTCAGAATAAGCGCTTGCATTTTAATGGGTTCTCCAGTCCAGATTTGAAAACGACACGCCGCTGCGCGACTCCGCCAAATATACGGAATATATTTTCTCCCAACGTCGTCAATATTTTGTGGTGTTGCCGTCTCAAAATCGCAACGAGTTGATAATGTATTAAGAGCAAGTTTTTAAACTGTTCAGTACGCGTGCGTCATTGAATAACAATTATCAACTACAGGGTAATCATCAAAAATCATCGCCGACGGAAGATTTTAAAAAGGTGAAAAGCAATTTTTCTGGGACGATTAGAGTTCAGTACTCAAAACGTTTGTAAAATAAAAAAAAACCCAACACTATAAAAGTTTCAAAGTATGTTCGTTTTCAGTTTATTTTACCATCTATGCATTTATATTATTATTTAACTTTAGGCTTACTGAACACCTCCACTCTAAAGAGCCGGTGCTAACAAGCTAAGGCGCCAGAAGACTACAGATGGTGGAATATTCCGAAAAAGTCAGTGTAATTTTAAAAACATCTAGCACATGCAGAGCATTAATTGTACTTGGTCAAAGGTGATCAATGTTGAGAGTCCAGCGTCGAAATGATGATGATTGCCATGATTAATGACCTTGGCTGACAAAGTCTCCCAGCGTACAGAACTGTTAGCGCTCTGGGCCCAGTTCCTCAAAACCCTGATTAACTTAACCCAGAGTTAACATAGTAATTAACCCTGGGTTAACACTAATCGGGTTTTGAGGAACCGGGCCTAGAGCGCTAACAGCTCTGTACGCTGTAGTCTGTTCCCTAACTGCATACGCAGTGAGTACTGCCGCTCATATGGCGCTCATGATGGATCCGTGAAATGTGAACAGGTGAATATCGAGGACTTATGACTTTTCACAGTGATACGAGCAAATGTAAAGTGTATAAGTTGTGTTACTTTTATGATACAGCTGATAGACAGTGATTCCAACTGAGAAATACAGTATCATTTTTCAAACTCAAGTTTATGAAGTTTGGGTTATAAATGTTCTTGGAAAGAGTTTTAAAATTTTGATGCTAAGCAAAGCTATCCGCATGATTTCTAACTCAAATTGAATTATTAATATAAAAGTAAGTAAAAAAGAAACCCCTTTGAATCTCATATATAAATTAATAATAATGTACATACTGACTGAATATTCCTTAAAACTCTAAAACTCCATAGTTTAAAAAGTTGTGATGTGTTTTTTATTGTTTTCAAAGTTGTTACTCTGATTCCGGATTTGTGCATACCTACCCATAAAAAAGGAAGGGTTCCTTAGACATGGCCCTTGTGCACTATGAAATAACTAAGTTCTGGCTTTGTCCGACATGTTTATTATATCTCACAGTATTCAGCCTTGCATTTTCACTTTTTCTGTCTTTACAGTTTGCCTGAAAAATCTTTTTAAAAAAATTGGTCCTGCGACAAATCAAGGAATTTCGTTATGGTTCTTGCATTACAGTTCTTATGCCTTGCTTGCCGTGATTAGTCTGCGAGCCAGCTCTCCAGAAGCTGGGAAGCGAGCTACCAGGGGGTATGGGGAGAGGAAATAGCCAGCCGGGCCGGCTCGCAGGCTAGCCGTGATTGGTCAATCGGCTGGGAACAAAGCGTCGTTTAAGCAAAATATAATAAGTTACTCATTGGCCTCATGGTTCCTCGAAGTTTACGAGGACACATGCAGTATTAGTACTGAAGGTATTCATCGTGATTTTATTCCTATTTCTGTTAATTGTTTCGCTTCTTCATTATCAGTGCATTAGGGGAAGAAAAGCTCCCTTCGCAATCAAACCATATCGTACGAAACTGAGAAATTGACGACTAACAGCCGTCGTCACGAGGCGTTTACAGTTATTTGCGGGCTCTTTCTCAGTATTTCCGGTCCTTTCCTGAATTCGACTGTATACAATTGTATATATATACACCTATACAGGTCTTTAATTCGACAGTATACAGTTGTATATACACACCTATAGAGGTCCTGAATTCGACTGTATACAATCGTTTATATACACCATTCGACTGCAGCTGTATACAATTATGATATATACACCTTATACAGGTCCCGAATTCGACTGTATACAATTGTATATATTCACTTATACAGGTCCTGAATTTGACTGTATACAGTTGTATATATACACCTACACAGGTCCTGAATTCGACTGTTTAAATTTGTATATACACACCGGCTATACAGGTCCTGAATTCGACTGTATACAATTGTATATATACACCTATATATACAAATTCAGGACCTGTATAGGTGTATATAACAAATTGTATACAGTCAAATTCAGGAAAGGATATACTGAGATAGAGCCCAAAGCCAGAGATCACCTTAATAAGACTGCCCTCCCTCATCAAATATAGAAGCCCAATCATTTAGCTAGGCCCCACTCTATCAAAATTCAAACCTCAAAAATATTTTCTACTTTTTTATGGTAATTAATAACCATGTCTGCTCCATAGAAATTAAGAATCTAATAACATAGCAGACAAATTATAGGTGAATGGCGGCCCTCAATTTTTTCTGTAATCAAAGAGTCTAGTGCAAAAATGATGTAAGTGACTTTTGATGAAGTTCTCAATTCTCCCTACATTATCCCTTTTATCTCTTCAGCACCATTGGGAGAACTTAGCATTTCATACAAAGTCATTTACATCGATTTTGCACAAGGCTCTTCAATTGCCCAACATTTGAAATTTCACATTGGCAAAAACAAACTATCCATAGCAACTAGTTCAT